>OX375869.1:74342059-74616996 GCA_947359475.1 Heligmosomoides polygyrus bakeri
CAATCGAGGGAGGGGGGACAGCTTGTAAACTGAGCGTTTGGGGAGTTTTGTCAGAAATTTGCAACCGCCCTAGCCAAGAGTTGCTCTAAGGCTGTCCAGCGAGCCCTTGGAGTGCACCGTGAACAATGCATACAGATTCGCACCTTTTAATCGAGGGGGGGGGGGGGGGCGACCGCTCGCAAATTGCACTCGCGGACGTGTTCGGAGCACAATAACTCTGTCAATTCCGAATCGTTTCGGCTGCGACTCGTGGGTCTTGTAGGCAGTAGAACGGTCTATTGTAACACTAAAGTAGAATGGCCTAGCTTAGGAGGGGACAATGTTACAGTGGTGCGAAAATGCAGGTGAGGCTTGCGTGACGCATTTTTTCCGATTTCGGTGGACCACTGCGAGAAGACGCGGGAAGCTAACGGCATCAGGATGCGTATGCTGACAGAGCGCTTAAGGTACTTTACGGCGCCGTGATCAGAACTTCTCAGCTGCCTAAACTGCCTTAACCCCATCTGCCCTAAATCGGCAGATGGGGTTAAGGCAGTTTAGGCAGCTGAGAAGTTCTGATCACGGCGCCGTAAAGTACCTTAAGCGCTCTGTCAGCATACGCATCCTGATGCCGTTAGCTTCCCGCGTCTTCTCGCAGTGGTCCACCGAAATCGGAAAAAATGCGTCACGCAAGCCTCACCTGCATTTTCGCACCACTGTAACATTGTCCCCTCCTAAGCTAGGCCATTCTACTTTAGTGTTACAATAGACCGTTCTACTGCCTACAAGACCCACGAGTCGCAGCCGAAACGATTCGGAATTGACAGAGTTATCGCGCTCCGAACACGGCCGCGCGTGCAATTTAGCGCAACAACGGCTGACGGTCTCCGCGCTATTACTCTCTCAGATTACCGTTTTTCCCACTCCAAATGAAACCGTTCAATTCAGCATGAAAAGCTCTATCGAACGGTATCAAGCGTGGCCCAACTCGAGACATCGATTTTTCGATGACGTCATCGTCCTTCTGCCGCGGTCTCGTCCTCGATGCGAAACAGTCAAAAAATTGATGTTGCCAAAATCGGTCGATATTGATAGCATTCGATAGCGATTTTCAAGCTGAACGAAACGGTGCCATTGCGAGTGTCGAAGACTCAAATTTGGGCGAGTAGGAGCGCAAGAAACTCTAACCGCTAGCTTTCGCCACTCTAAAACGGCAGCTGAGGCTAAGGCAGTTTAGGCAGCTGAGGAGCTATGAGCACGTCATCAGTGGTAAAGTACCTTAGGCTCTCTGTTCTCGTACGCATTTTAAGGCCGTTAGCTCGCCGCGTCTTCTCGCAGTGGTCCATGGAAGTCGGAAAAAATGCTTCACACAAGCCTCATCTGTATTTTCGCACCCTTATAACCTTGCCCACTCCCAAGCTAAACCATTCTACTTTAGCGTACTAACAGATCGCTCGACTGCCTACAAAACCTACTTGCTGCAACCTGAAAGGTTCCAACTTGACAGAGCTATTGCGCTCCGAACACACCCGTGAGTGCAATTTGAGAGCGGTTGCCCCCTCGATTGAAAGGTGGAATCTGTATGCATTGTTCACGGCGCACTCCAAAGGCTCGCTGGACAGCCTTAGAGCAACTCTTGGCTAGGGCGGCTGCAAATTTCTAACAAAACTCTCCAAACGCTCAGTTTACAAGCTGCCCCCCCCCTCGATTGAAAGGTTCTTCTTTGTCCGCATTGTACACGGCGCACACCAAAATTTCGCTGAGACAGATTGGAGCTAATCCTGAGTGTGGTGACTAGAAATTTCTGAGAACCTTCTCCAAACGGTTCGAAATAGTGTTGAGAATTTCTTTCGCATTTCCCAGTAAGAGAAGATAGAAGGGCAGGGGACATGCGCTCGCCCACTCGATTGATAGGTTAGGTTCTACGTGCATTGTGCACGGCGCACTCTTGGGACATTCCTGGCATGACAGAGCACTGGCGACGTACGCCATCTTTGAGATACTCCGAAAGCACGCATATCCTGGGAAATAAGCTGCTCTAATCGCCCGTCCAGTCAATTTTGGACCACCCACGGCGAAAATATGGGTGTTCCGGTAAAGCTTTACACATGTTTGTGTAGATCTCGAAGAGACGAATCGAATGGTGCCAACCTTTTTTTCAAAAAACCTAAAACTGAAGGAGTTATGATCATGCGACGCTTTGCGACGCTATTTTTGCGTTTTTTCGCCCACTTTTGACCGTGCGGCGCGAGCGGTATTGTAGCAGGTTTTGAACCTTCGGAACGACAGTTAGGAGCAAAACAATAGAGTAGGAGGTGACATGGAAAGGCAAAGCACTGGGCCTCACAGCCAAGTGCGATGCGGCGCTATACCAGACGTCGGTTGTACATGGGTCAGGAGGCAGAGCACGAGCACCCCGCTGCTCAGAAATGTCAAAAGTATCGGCTTCTCTGAATCAGAACACCTTGACATCATCGGAAAGCTCTCAACGGGCATAGCAACCCCGTTCGGCCATTTTCTGAATCGAGAGCACTCGACAGCAGAAACGATGGAAAACCACCGAAATAACGGCTTTATACTGAAAGCTGCTACGTGTAGCGCAGTAGCGTGTAGCGGGCGTATGTAGCGCAGTCGGAGGAGGCGCGACTGTAGCGTGCACCCGATACCAGGTTCCTGGTTCGGATTTCCCGCCCAGGCCAACCAAGCCTTCCATCCCTCCGGGATCGGTGAATTGGTACCAGACTTGTCTGGGAAGGATAAAGCGCTGACTTGTTCATCGGCTGGCCACCGCAAGTCGTTGTATGGCCAAATACGCATTCATGTCGCCTCCACGACATCCCGTAGAAGTAGAATGCGCTGGCGCATCCCAGAAGGGATTGAGTAACGCCGTCCTTTATCCTTTATCCTATCCTATACTGAAAGCAAACAGTTCATAAAAATGTTTCGCAAGGAATTACTTGATCATGCTGATGAAATGTCAAAGCCAGCTAAGCGTACAGCAAACCGCAATAATTCCGGCTCTTAATTTTCTCTTATTATAAAGCCACACGCCTATCAGCTCTAGAAAAGCGCGTGCAGCGAACAAATTTTCGCAAGTGGTTGGATAGCGGGCGAAAATTCTGGCTATTTCATTGAGCTATAGAAGCCATTTTTATATTTTTTAAAGAATGTGTCTTGCTTCCTAGGTTTTGTGAATTTCTCAATCAATAGCGTAAGTTGTTCAGCAGAAGGTTAGACGCTAACTTCGACTAAAACATGTTTTCAAACAAACCAAAAGATACGTCCAGTTCAACTGTATTTGAATTTTTGCCTACTGTCACCGAGATCATAGTAATGTATTGAGAATAACTGCCAGAAACAAAAAGAAAATCCTGAATTCTTTGAACATCGCTTGAAAGCGCATTGGCAGTTTTAGGGCAGTCGTAAATTAAATAGCGGTCTTTCAAAGGAATACACTATGCAAATAAGTCAGTGTTTCATAACGCTAACCATAGTATTGGAGGGTATCCATAGATTCGTCACGAAGAGGAGAATCTATTGGTGTAATTTTTGGTGGAGTGAATTCGAAGGAAGTTATGGGGTTGTGACGGTTTGCGACGGAAATTAGGAGTGGTATTTTACCAGGTGGCAATCTCTCACTTAGGACAGGCCAAGTGTGAAACGTCACTTTGCTCGTCGAGAACTCGGCAATGCTGATGCTGACTGCTCGGCGAATAGGCGAAAAATATCTGCGGAGTTTCTTATAACTGTGCTTCTGATGTCACCTGCAAGCGGAAGTGGCGTACACTCGTGGCTAGGATAGAACTCTCTCTTGGGTAGGCATTCACATGCAGAAGAACAAATGGATTAATTTTTAACAACTTACAAACCATTTATCCCCTCCACCAAGCCACCCCTCTTCGCACAGCAATGGACGGAAATGCATCTGCTAACCAGAGAAGTTGCGTTAAAAATGTTAGCAATTTTATCAGGCTCACATCAGAAATTCTCGGCAGACGATCCACAAGAAGTTTCTAGAGGTATTAGGTTGCGAGGAAAGTTTCCCGCCACTCATTTTGGCGTGCCGCTAAATTTTTGAAACGTGGTCTCTGGAACCTTCTCCCAATAACTCATATACATATACGCTGGCCTATGCACTACATCTAGCACTATTGTCGTCACATTCCATTACGACTATGACAGAGAAAATGGTTCTCGACTGCAAGCAAGTTCGACTGCTTCTGCTTTACGAATTCAAAAAGCAAAGCAGTACAAGAGTCGTGATGGATCACATATGTGGAACGATGGGTCCTACCACGGTCTCCTACGACACAGCGAAGGTATGGTTCCGGAAGTTCAAGAATGGAGACTTTTGCTCGGAGGACCAACCCCTGTCAGGAAGGTCAATTGCAGTGAATGATGAGCGCCTTCTGAAGCTGGTTCAGGAGGATCCCCGGCGTTGCACCCCGTGAACTGGCAGATGAGCTCAAGTGCAGTCACGTTACCATAGCTCAGCACCTGCGCGGCCTTGGGAAGAAATGTAGATATGGTGCATGGATGCTGCATGAACTTAGCGTTCACCAGCTACAGCTGTACCATGATGGGCGCATGAACCTCTTCAATTTACGGCGCCGTATTTCTTGACTCGAGAACTGGAGACGAAAGTGGGTAAGCGTCTTTAAGCACACGCGAAAGCGTCAGTGGCTCAGTTGCGGCGAGGCAGGAACTCCCACACCTATACCGGAACTTCACCCAAAAAGCTACTGCTCAGTGTCTGGTGGAATTGGAAAGGAGTAACTCGCAGGAGCTGCTGCCTGCAAACACTACTGTCATTAGCGATGTCTACTGCAGACAGTTGGATCGCGTTGAAGCAGCTCTTCGTGGGAAACGAGACAAGATCTGCCTCCACGATTATGCGCGTCCACAGTTGCATGGGAAACTCACAAAACGCTCCAGCGATTCGGATGGCATGTTCTGGCCCACCCACCGTATTCACAGGACCTTGCTCTAACGGACTACCATCTCTTTTTTTCGTTGTCGAACCAAATGCAGGAGAAACAATTTGACGACAGGGAGCAACTTGAAAAGTGCCTCGCTGAGTTTTTTTAGTCAAAACCTTGGAATTCTATAGAAGCGGAATCTACAAATTACTTGACAAATGGCTATATCTTGTAGATAATAATGTTGGGTATGTTCGTTAGATGTTGTGTATGTGAAACGAAAGAAATGAATTCGAAAAAAAAATTGCACAAGTGTCGGGACACTTTCCTTACGATTTAATATAGATTCCTCTTTCCAAATCCGGTAAGACAGAACTAGTACAGGCGTTCTCTAACTCATTTGCTAATCGCGGCCTCTTCGCAGGACCTCTCCAGGTGACAATTATCCCAAACAATCACCTTGGCTCTGCAGCAGCCGCGCACATGCACTTCGTTCTGAACTGCGGCCATATTGTTCGCATACGCGTAAACCCACCAGTCTAATTAGGCGCCCTTTAATAAGTACCGCCGTCGCCGGCCACACTTCTCTCTCTGTATATCCGTGCGACATCTAATTGTGCGAAATTGGCAGCGCCATCAAACCCCACGCCATCACACACGCGCCCGCGCCACAAGAGGCCAGGGCGCCACTTGTGGAGGGCGCGCAGGGGTGCCCGCAATATGTCCATGGGAGAGCGATTCTGGACGGCGGATTTGAATTCCAATGACCGATGACATGTACAGAAGGGCTGCTCATCATCCGCTTGGTGGCAAAAGGCCCGAGAACAGCAGAGAAACACTTTGAGCAACGTACCCTAGCATAGAATAGGCTTAGAGGACGACGTAAAAGTGACTTCCTTAGAACATCAAACCCTGGTGTTGAGGTTAAATCTGAAGATTGACTACGAAGGCGGTGAGAAAGCCGGAAAACAGTAAACGAACCGATTACCATTCAAACATCGGTGGCCGAGCCTTCGAGAAATCAGTAAAGTCAAAAAATGTTTCACACGCTTACTGAAAGCCTAGAGCGGCTGTTATAGAGGTTACATGTAGTTAAGTAAGTGTTTAGTTGCGGGCAAAACTCGTAGTCGAACCCTCACCCTCTGCTTTTCAGCAGGATGCTATGCCTTACACATATCAAACAGCGACGGTTGTTGTAAGCGTCCTGTCCGAAAAGCAGAAGGTTAGGGAACGAGTCCTGCCTGGCGCACAAATTTTGATTGCAATTGTACCTCAAAGTTCACCTTGGAAAGCTACAGATCTGGAGAGCGTTTACAAATGAACGCCTGGTGGCAACACGAGGCTGATGTCCTTTGGAATTCTTAAAAATTTCAGCACCCTTTGTAAAGAATCACACAGCAATTCTTGAATTTCTGGTTGACGTGCTATAAGCCTAAATCCACGCAAACGCAGTGCATGCATGATTCGTGGTCCAACATGGCAACTACAGGCTACTGTTTTTAATGCTTATTCTTCTCGAGAGAAAGGGAGAGAGAGGGTTTTGTCCTGCGTAGTTGCAGAGTCCGCTGTTCTTATGATCCCTCGCCGCCTTACCCTATCAAGGATGACATCTGCATCAACGCCTACCTTGGTGAGATTCCCCTGACGACGTCCTTCCTTGTTTTCTTTGGAGTCTCTCCTCGCCAGCTTCATAGTGCTTCAAACTCTCAAACTCCAGGGACAACTTTATTGTTTGATTCTCTGGGCTCCTTCAAAACATCCGCATGCACCTCATGGTCAGATGTTGCTCCTTTAGCCCGAATCGTATCCTGGCTGTGTTCGCTGCCCTGACATCTTTACTCCGCTGGGTCCATCCGCACGCCTTCCTGAGCAGGCTCGTCTCGGTGCTATTACAGTGGATCCGATCGAAGATCTTCGGATAATTGGATGATTCGGATAACGCTATTTTCGCGGGCCGGGATTTTTGGATGATTCAGATAGGGACCAGGGGTGTGCGTAATTACGATTTACGATTTACGATTTTACGATTTACGGTGATTTTCGGCAAATTTTTTACGATTTACGATTTGCGACATTTTGGGTCGTAAATCGTAAATTTTCGTAAATGTGATCTTCGGTCCACGGATGAGGAACATCCACATAACATGATACAATTCGGATTATGACGATGTACCCATTTTTAAAAAATTCCCTCATAGCTCATTGCTATTTCCTATTTACTTTTTTATGTTCTGCTGTGGCGCCGTGACAGAACAACGCTGCATTGTGGATAGGTCGCTATAGTTAATTCCTGGCAATGGAACTGGACTAGCCTATTTTTCTGGCCAGTTCGGTTTTTCTGTGCATGAAACTACCCTTCTACTCTAGCACAACACCTCACATTCGAATGGCCTGAAAGCATTTCGTTCCTGTCCACAGAAAAACATGAAAATTCTCCCTGCACCGGAATGGAGATGATCATTTGCTGAACGATATTCTATGCTGCAACCACCGCCTAGTCAACTTGTAACTTTTTCACTTGTTCACCACATTCGGCCAGATCGGTTTTTCCAATGCGCACGAGTAGAATTCATGCAAAGCCATCAAAGAATATTGGACTTGATTGGAGGCTGTGGAATAACAGCTAAATTGTTGGAAAGAGTAAAACAATCATGTTTCAATCTGATTATCACTGCACGTTATGGCGCAGAGTGTATTCACATTTGAGGTGCACCTTAAGCAAAACGTCTGACATTTTCATGATAAAAGTGAAAAAAGTTTGACACTTTTGGTCTCGTCTTTAGTGGTTTGGTTGGAACTGTTGTGTTCGCCCTACGCGATCCGTTCAGAATGCTAAAGAATGGGCAAAGAATATGATAGCGTTTGTTACAAAGGTAGTGGAGAGCAGGACTGACGAATGCAAGCAGTCATTAATTGGTAATGCAATATTTTGTAGTTTTGTGACAAGGTTTCTCCTTCAGCCGGCCTGACAACCTGGGTCTGACGCTGGAACCGTTGCCGTTTTTGCAATTTTTGTAGGGCATGGCGTGCCGGAGCCGAGAGTCGAGCCTGTGACCGTTTGTGCATGAAACTACACTACTAACCACTGGGCTAACTCGGCTACAGCGGACCCTGCGACTGCGCGGGACTAAACGCTAAGGAGGAGAAGAAGAAGCAATATTTTGTAGATTGCGAAATTCAACAAGTGCAAGCAAACCTGCGAGCGAAATAAACGCCGAAAGTAATTGCCTGGTATCGTCGAACGACGATTTTTCATTCCAGAAGTTGTGGTTGCCTTCAAAAATGATAAAGGACAAAGCATGACCTTAACCAGTTCCTGTTTGAGATGCGCCATCCATTCTCTCTACCTCTTTGGAATGTCGTAGAGGTCATTTGAGTGTAGGTTTGCCCTATAGAATGAATTGCGGTTGCCGCCGATGTAGAGGTCAGTGCTTTATCCTTCCCAGACAAATCAGCTACCAATTCACAACCCAGCAGGTATGGAAGACTTGACTGCCCGTGGTAGGATTCTAATCAAGAACTCCTATTCTGGAGCATGCGATAGCCATCCTCCTCCAACTTCTTCACCAGGTGTTTCCCCTATATGTTTAAAATGGACCTTGTACGAATCAGTTAAGCCACTTTCAATTCAGGCTGCACCTTGCTTCTCTACTTTACTCCTAAAGAATGCCACAAAAATATCTTCTTTTATAATTTCAAGTCAAAAACCCGACTATGATGAGTGTCCAAAAATGTGATCATACACTTTCAATCGTCACACAATTCCTTTCGGTCTGCTACAAAAATACTGTTGGGGTACAATTCAAAATGTGGGAATGCTTAGAACTTTAGGTGTTTCATATCATAGAAATGTGCCATGCGCTCACTCAGTAGGGGATGCCTGTTGGGTTATTTGTGCAAATACTGTTTTCGTTGACCAGCGATCAAATTATTTTTTTTTTGGTTTTGGATGGAATGCTTTTTGTTGATTTATTCGGAGTTGTTGTTTCTACAGTCATAGTTTTATATGTAAGCCAGTGGCTAGTAGAAGACAAACATTTTTGATCGTCCAAGCAGTGTAAGCTTTTTATTCGGGCACCCTGTATAGGCGCATTTAAGAGAGCGTTTTTGAACACGTGGTTTATTTTGGCTCCCCAAAAGCTTGTCCAGCT
This sequence comes from Heligmosomoides polygyrus bakeri, assembly GCA_947359475.1. NCBI lineage: Eukaryota > Metazoa > Nematoda > Chromadorea > Rhabditida > Heligmosomidae > Heligmosomoides > Heligmosomoides polygyrus. Next base: position 74,351,109 of record OX375869.1, read on the forward strand.
TGATTTGAAAGGTGCTAGTTGATTTTAATGGCTTCCATCTTAATTAGAAAAGTGTCCAGCTCGAGCTGAAAACGTCTCAACAAAACATAGCTTTTATTAGCTTTAACATAATAGAAAAACAAGGAAATTAGATGCATTACAAGTCAGGCACCTCTTACGATTTACGGTTTACGATTTACGATTTACGATTTACGAAATTTCGGATTTCATTTACGCACACCCCTGATAGGGACAGTTGAATCGATTATGCGAAGATGATTCATTCGGATCCGATATATACCCAGAAGTGGCATCTGGCGCTGCTGTTTCTTATTTGCGCCCAGCTCCCACTTCCGAAGATAAAGCAGGCATGATCCATGGTTGAACGGCAGAAAAGCCTCGATTTCTATCTTCAGCTATGCGAGCAATGAGAACAAACCCAAAATGAGCTAGCTGAGCACAAATTCTATCTCTTAGGTCCTGCAAACTCAAGACTACATCATCTGAGGTTGGCTAATGAATAAGCTCTCACGAAAGAATTACTTTAAGCAGCAGTTTAGCGAACGCTCTATTAAGGGAAGCTGTGATCTACGTCAGTAGCTTTCTAGGTACTCATGAAGCCCGTGCGCGAATGAAGTAGGCTCTTGGTTGGGTTCTGTGTTCTTCTCCCTCCACGGACGCCAAGGAGAGCAAGGGACTGTGCAAGGGAAGTAACTCTAGGATGTGGCCAAATTTAGCACAGGTGTGGTAGGTGGATCACATCCTAGGGTACTTTGCACGGGCCCTCTGCTTCATAAGTACCGTTTGCTAGTAAATTATGGGGCGCACTTTAACTAATACTCATTCACTTCAGTCACGATATAGGCCACATGTGCGACCGAAATGCCCGTAGAAGAAGGAATGAAGGAAAGAAGAATGCGTGGCATATCTCAAAAGGAAACGACTAACACTGTCCTTTAGCGTTTATCTTTTATAGTGCTAACCTAGGAACGAATTTTTACATATTACTATGCACTGGGTACGTGTAACGCAGGGGGTCGCATGCAGCCGATATCAGGTTTCTGATTCGGATTTTCCATCCAGGCCAACCAAGCCTCCCATCGCTCTGGGGTCAGTGAATTGGTACCAAACTCGTCTGGGAAGAAGCACTGACTTGTTCATCGGCTGGCCATCGCAAGTCATTAAGTGGCCAAATACGCATTCAAATCGCTTCCACGACAACCCGTAGAAGTGGCGCATCCCAAAAGGGATTGTGTAACGCTGTCCTTCATCCTTTACTATAATTATATGAAATTTATTTAGTGGTTAGTAACAATGTGTTAATAGTTTTGAATTATGGTACACTTGTATTAGAACAGAAGTGTTTACTATGATTTCGTTTGTAAAATTTAGTTGTTAGTACAATTTATAGACACAAATTTAAAAAATATATATATCTCCTAATACAGTACTAACAACTAAATTAATTAGTCACCTTCTTCACTGATAATTAAAAAATAATTGAAAAAAGACAATTTTAGTTTCAATAAATGATAACATAATAAATATTTAAAGAATTTTATGCGTAGATTTACAACTAATTCTATTGAGTTCAAGAGCAAGATAGCGCTGCTGAAAAACCTAAAATTCTAGCTCGAAAAGCAAGTGATATGGGATCAATCCCTTATGGCAGCAAGATTTTCACCATAGTTATTACGTTTTGTTAGATTGGGTCGTCCGGAAAGTTCTCAGCGTTTTGAGTGCTAGTGCTTCGCTTGGACTTCCATAACTTTCTCAAATCTTATCGAATTCAGTCGAAATAAGCACAGTTCGAATCAGCACACTTTTGGAAATGCGCCGCCGGTCGACTTATTCCATCAACGAAAAAATTAGATGGTCGAGATTCGACAACCCAATCCCAAAGCTATTTTGGCTTGGTCCTGATTGGTGAAGGCTTTACCAGCGAGAAACTTCTGAAAGTATATGGAAAGGTGGTAGTCGGCTACTTGCGGTTATCTTATTACTATCTTTCAAAACGTTTAAACTCCAGCGGGCCAGACTTTTTAATTGAATTTTTCACGTTTTTACACGCTTCAAAATGTCAGCTCTCTTTTTCAGAAAGAGTGGTTACTGAGCGGAAATGTGGAGGAATTGAGGACGTAACGGGTTGCACGCTATACAACTCGAAAATCAGTCGGAAGGTGAGTTCCTTGGAAAACGTGACGTTTAAGCCTACAGCGAATGAATCAAGCTTTACACTTCAGAAAATCCGTAACAAACTACTGCTCATGTAATACGTAACACACCTCTCTAGAGCAGCGTGATAGGTAGTTTAGTTCATCGCCAGATCAATCAAGCTTTCAATCTAAAAGGGAAAAATTGATAACAATCTTATCGAGGAAATACAGCATATGGATGCTTCTCACTTGGTATATCAACACTTTTGAATGCCGGTGTACTAGGTGTTTTGTTGACATTTCGGAGTATGCAATAGCTTGCTAAGAAAATGCATTTCCTTCTAAAAAGATACACCTTAGATGTGGTTGAGATCGATGTTGAAACGAAAAGATGAATTCACTGGCCGTTAGCTTTCGATTGCTATCCGTCATATAAACATAAATTCTTCATAAATTGCGCAAGACGCAAAAGAGGTTTCTTATATACATAGAAAGGCGGTTTATTCGTTCACATAATGTTTGCCAGTTTATCTTTAGATACACACCTATGTTAGCAGTTGAGCTGATTCTAGAAGGGGATCTGTTTTCAAGACACACTAAGAACAACAATTGGAATATTTTTCTGAAGAGCGATTCGACTGGTCCAAGAATAATTCAGGATTTAAAGCATTAAGCGAAATTAGCGTATCTCTTCTCAAAAACTACTTTATCAGACCAAGCAAAATTTTCAGAATTTACATATCTTTGCTGATGACGAGCGTAAGCTCAGCTTCATGAGCATGAAAAGCTAGATGGCTGGAGTTGGTTTAGTTTGTGAATGTCTTAAACCTGATTGTTTGTAGGCCACTTTACTACTGGTTTACTAGTTAACAATGGGCGACACATCAAGAGATGGGACAGGATGGTTAGCTTCGAAAAGTTGTGCAGAGTACACGCAACAGCCTCAAGAGGAATTGAGAATTTTTGTGAAGCAGTCGTTTCGTGTGGCAATGTCACGCACAACTGTTTCCGAGTATATGTTAGTCTAAGGCAACCCTGATTTCCAAGGGAAAATTGTAGTGAAATATTCTGGATAGAAAAACGTAATAATAGGAGTTAGTGGCAAATTTTGTAATCTGGACACGAGAATCGGAATAACGGAATGGTGGAGCAAAGGAAGGATCAACAATCTGTGTCAGGAGTTGCACCTATATCTAATTGATTGTACCCGTTCCTATGTATACAGTAGATGGCTTAGCGCCACTAGGCCTTGCACCTAGGCGCCGTCGAGTTGCCCGGGCCGCTCGTCCAGCGGATTAGGTCGCATTGGTGGCCTGAGCTCGACTACTGGGTGAAGACGGTAAAAAATTTATTCTCTTCGACCTGCACAATTTTACATCAGTGGATAGCTTATTCTGTGAAGAAAAACGCTACGTAAGTCAATTTTTAGGCAAAACCCTCACAACAATGTTACCTAGGAAAATGGCGCCTCTCCTAAATTTGTGTCGAAATCGCGCATTTTGAATGTCGTTTCCAATCGAAACATGGCTCCATTACTTTAAGAATTTATCTTGTTATAAAGCTCAGTAAGTCGAATATGCACCAGTACAAGCTCGACTTCTCAGCTGCGACTAGAAAATTTTTATCGACCGTTCATTTTGAGGAAAGTCCACTGGTGAAGACAAAATAATGACATGTAGCGGGTTTAGGGCAAAAAATCTATTGACTATCCCAAGTTTAGAAAGTGAAACTGTGATAGGTTGAACACCTCGACTGCTTTATGGACCACGTTGATTAGGCTCTCATTGTGGAGCGCTGCAAACTAGGATACGATGGAGCGACTTCGAAGAAAATCGCTATCTTTCTAACTGGTGGATAACTGGAGTTGACTGAAGATAGTCTTACTTGGTATCAGAGTGATGGATATTGAACTGCGAACACAGATTTAAAATCAAAAGTAAACAATCCATGTTCCGAGAAAAAAATCGGCTGGAGTGTAGGTTTCCAAGCAATTAAGGAGCTGTATCCTGTGGGCGTAATTATCTGACGCGAGCAGGACGGTCGCCGCGGCAAATATACAGGTCACGGAACAACTTTTTTTGGAAACCACTAACAAATTTTTAGATCAGTGTAAAGGAGACATTGCGGGGATTCCAAATATCCACATCGCTCGAGAATGCGAGCAGTTTGAAGAAAGTTACCAAAAATCCACTTAAACCGTCGTAACTAGGTCAGATTAAATGCCACATCAATTCTGTTCCGATTTTTGAGATCTCCTCGATGGGACGATTTTAGTGATGCAGTCGGCGTTCCTATAAACTCACTGCGAACGATTCCGACGCGAAATGCGACACTAGTTATGAGCGGTATTTTATACTGAGTGCGGAGGATTTCCAATGTCTTCTTAGCTCGTCCAGCATTTCAGGGCTTTCTCCAAAGCATGATCCAATGATACCGCATTACTGAACGTATTCATATCTTCTCCTTGAATATTCTTCTCGAGGCGCTGGCTAGTATTTTATGGCCCAACGGTGTGCTATGCCATCATATATACATACACAGATGCCCATCGGATAGTTCGGACCCGTGATTCTGTTTCCAACCCCGGATAAATGGGCCATACGAGTAATGCAATTTCTCAACAACCCGGACCTCACAGTGGTTCAGATAAGGGTTTTGGCCATGCCGAATTTTCGGATGATTCACATAACTTATGCTGATTATGAGCCGGATTGATCAGCAATTAAACCCTTCGGTTGGGTACGCGGGGTATAAAGGGTAGAGGTAAAATAAGGAGTATTTGCATAGAGATGAACTTTAATCGTCGGTATTTATTATATTATTATATTATATTTATTATATTACATTTTTATTTATTTATTTATTTATTTATTTATTTATTCTATTGTATTTCTATTATACTATATTATATTATTATAATACTATATTATATTATTCTTCACATGGATTTTAGCCATGTAATAAATAGTAATAATTTTTATGGCGACTAATACCCCTTATACGAGCAGGTTTAATCATTGATGAATCCGGCCTTAGAACGCTGATATCTTATTCAAATCGGATATTCGATACTATTCGAAAGAAAAGTCAGTTATCTGAATAAGCCAAAAATCCGTTCTACTGAAAATCGCCATTATCTTCGTCACTCGGGCTTTTCAAAAATGCCATTACGCGAACGGTCTATTTATTTACTCGCGAAAAAATGAAGCTCCGAAAGACCGGGATTGACATCTGATGCAATGTATACTATCGTAGTAATTACGTGGGCGTACAGGATGTTATAATGAAAAAATCTGGTTAATCAGTGAGCACAACCGTTTCTCGGTGCCAACTCGTCTTCAGAAAATATTCCGAGAAATGGTTCATGTTGTCACAAAAGGTCAAGTTCTTATCGTGAGCGGCAGTACACTCGAGAAGCACGTATTTATCTCCGCATTTCATCAGAATGACAGGCGATTCCCTCTCTCACTTGAGCTCTTTCTTCATCAGCAAATCTTGGAGAATTCAAATGCTAAGCGATACGTGCATCTGAAAGCCTGTTTTCCGTGCGGTTTAAGCAGTCCTACACCGCAGCTACCTCCTTAATACGGCCCTCATAAGGAACTCGTCAATTTCTGCTACGACCTTTTGCATGCACACCTTGAAAATCCTGATTGTGTCCTATGCTGCGTGCTGGTGCCTGCTGTGGATAGGGATTTGGGTTTCTCGATTTGTTCCCTTGGATATATATCTCCAATTCTGAAATCGTGGACGAAGTACGCATCACAAATTTACAATGTGAACGCCAGAAGAGAATCTTGTTATATACGATTTTCACGTCGAATTGGACACTTTTCGAATGAAATTGGATACTCTTATAGCTGGCCTAAGACTTCTGAAATCAAAGCGGACTCTCCCAAATTTAAATGAGCTTCTTCTAAACCGAACTTTTATAGAAGCTCTCCAAAAAGGTTAGAATATTTTTTATTCAGGGAAAATTTTATAATAACTTTCCTTGAAGTTCTAATTCTTCTAACCAATGAGTAAAAGTGAACATGTTGTTTGATATTTTATAAAACTTTTATTTTTCGAGGAAAAACAATGGTTTGAAGTTTGTTTTGAAAAACAGGAAGCCGGCCATTTTTAGTGCCAAAAAGAGATGCGCCATGCCCCCGTCCAAGACGTCTCGATTTTTGTTCACTTGATAGCAGAATATCTGTTTGCATGGGTTTGACACCTGTTAACGCAACAACAAAACAACTGTAAAGAACACACATATCCTCACTTTGATGGTTCATGTAAGTGCTATATACACTACCAATCAAATAAAAGTTGCGGCGAACTTTTTGAGTATATGACGCGATCTGATCGTATAATGTGCTACATGCTTGCTTTTTTACTGTGTTTTAAGTCAAATTTTAATTTATTACTTTCCTCTGAAAATAAAAATTTTATAAAATTATCATACGTATTTTGGCAGGCAAACTAAAAAAAACTTTAAAGATTGTTATATCAAAATTACTCTGAACAAAAGATTATTCTAACCAACTTATTGAGTCTACAGTTTAACCTGCCTGAAGGTCAGCTTGATTTCGAAGAGTTCGGTTTGATTTCAAAAGTCTTAAGACTAGCATAGAAAAGTGTCCAATTTGAATTGAAGTGTGTCCAATTCGACGTGGAGACGGTATTATGACGATATTTAAATTTTAAATTTGATTAAATTTTGGTATATTGTACAGGAACAGTTAGAACAAAACTGCGTGCCAAAAAATGTCCCTCTCTTCCATAGAGGGACTGAAATCTGAATGTTGTATGCAGTGAAACATAAACTAGCTAAACATGGCGTCATTTCTTTCTCAATCCGATGTAATACTCACGGCCTACCCACTTGAAAAAATCTTCTCGGAAAAACCCTGTGCCAACGACGATGTTTAGGTTCGCCATCTATTCTCAAAGGACCACACATCAGGAACGGTGCGACGAGAGACTTCTACACTCTTCGTAGAGGTAGGTTCTCGCTTCAGCCTTAACGAGTCAGTGTTGACTGCATCCAGCTCGTCGACTGAATTGCCGTTTTTCAGGTCTGTAGCGAGTCCTGTCCAGGCGGCGAATGTTTGAACGACAGTCCCAAATCGAAAGCGGTCACTATGGCACTTATACTCCTTCTAACGCTGCGCTTACTGTAGGAGAAGCACGTCCCTTACTCTGATGGAGTACGGTACGTCACTGAGTACGAATCCGCGTGCAGCATCGTTGTGCGTGCCGTATTCCACCAATGTGAACTATGCCAACATATCGATCGATTATCGATTCCATATATCCCATCACACTTTCATACTTGACACGGTGACATGTTGAACGGTTTCATTTCGTAGTGATCTGCTAGTCATCCGATTATCGCTTGTTGTACCATTTTATTGAGATTCATTGTCTTTCGCTCTTGTTTAGTTGTACTTCTGCGAAAGCGCTTCCAATGATGCGAATGCCCCTGGAAATCGAAAACTACCTGCAGTTCCGTTGCAAGTGAGGCGTGAGCGCTGCGGCGCAGTACCAGGTGGGGCCGCTCCTTGGAATTTTCCTGATCGGTCCACTTGTCCACTTTGGCTCGCCACTTCTTCACATTCAGATGTGCGAGTGGCTTGTGATCGGGCTTTAGTTGTAGACCTGAGCTGGTGGCAATTCGGAATCTATCAGCAACACCTTAGGATCGTCAAACGAATACTCACTGAGACTCTCAGAACACACCCATAGGGCGAACAGCCGGAGCGTAGACGGCTCTATGTTGAGCTCACGTCCAATCTCCGTTAGAATCGCACCTGCGGACGTATCCGCCCCATCGGCGAGCTGCACCATTACGTTTCCGGCATTTAGGAAGTCTACCTGGAGACAAATGCAGTCAAAAAGTTAGCGCTAGCGATTTTCACCTCGTAGAAATGTTACCTACGCGCGGGGCGCGCTAATCAATAACGGGTTGCCGCACGATGGCGCAGCCTCAGTTGTGTTGCAAATAGGTTCGACTCCTATACTTCGATGCCTTCGCAGCGACTGTGAGATAGTATGCTTCAAGCCGTTATTAGTCAGGCGCGACGCACTTCGCTGCGACTCCTAGTTTGTTAGAACCTGTCCCTCCTTTGCGATATGGTTGCAACGATCCTCAGGATGAGGATGAATTTCCTTTGCGTGCCCGTAATTTCTGTTGGTTTAAAGCCTGCTTCTGAATCCGGATGTCAAGAGGATGAAATGCTTTAAATAGTGCTTTATTTCATCCTCCGCCACCGTTGACCATAGATTTTCTCGGCTGTCTTTCACTTCATCCGTTTCTTTGGAGTGCTTGCAGTTTAGCGCCGCTAGAGAGTCACACAGAGCAGTGCCTGTCTGTGCAATGAGGGAGAGGGCAGAGCTTTCCCTCACGATGTCGCAGTAGTAGGTGACGCAAAGTATGAATAAATAGATAGCAACATGGGGCAGAATCAAAAATACCTGTATTTTTTCGAGTTTCTTCCAACTGGTCAGTAATTTGGCCACGTCCTGCCACGCTTTCTTCGGAACATCCTTGCAAAGGTCGACAGGTCGATTTCCATCGCGATTTCGCAAATTCTGAACGTGATAGAGTGTCGCTGGATCGCTTGCTAGTAAAGGCGTCGTCCGCTCCGAAAGCGCCGACATTGGGAATGTGGCCATAAACCTCAGGATTTCTCTGTAATTTTCTCCCATACTATGAAATCTTCCTAATTGCCTTACGATCTTGACATGTTCCTGAATTTTACGTTGCGATTAATACATAGTGCTCATATGAATAAAAATTTCTCTAGAAGAAGCTCGAAATCACCATATCGATGCCGGGGTGGCTGAGCAACAGTTCGACCAGGTAGGCATTCCCGTTCAGCGCCGCAAAATGCAATGCCGTCGCTCCGCCTTTGTTTTGGGCGTTCACCTGAAACACACACTTGGAAAACTAGAGGCCATTGCAGAGACTTGCAGCTTCCCAAACATGCTCTCGACAGCACACCAGGGCCAAACAAGCCAACTCCAGAAACACCCCCTATAATTAGATTTTCCTGCATAAATCTGCATTCCCTTCCCCTTTTTTGACTCCAAAACTTCTTCCTCTCAATTCGTTTTCCTCCCTTTTTCATCCTTTACGCTTTTCATTATAGAATCTCAACATAATTTCTTTTTGCATATTTGGCCCTTTTTCGACGCCTCTGAGCGAACTACGAAAACTCGAACTTCTTTCAGAGCTTTGCTGAGTATATGTATCCACAACGTCAGCCTTAGTGAAGCTGCAATATAACAAGCTTTCGTGGCACAGAAGCATTACACGTGTTCTGCTAAAATGCGAAGGTTTTATGATCGTCACTCATGGAGAACAACAGGAGGTTCATTTATTCGCAGTGTTAGGAATCTTCCTTCTTTCCCATGCCCGTCCTCGTTACAGTCTGATTGCTAAGACAATCGCTCTTTCGCCTGCGAACACATGCACACAATTTTGGACTTCAGTAGAGCTGTACAGCCTTACCTAGAGCACTCTGAGCAATCTTGTCATAGACAACAGTAGCAAGCATACTCGATACAAAGCCAACAATATTTTTGATCTCTTTCATAAGCTTTTGACTTTGAAGATCGGCGGACGCTTGGTTACCATTGTGAGGAAAAGCTCATGAAGATAAGCTAGATCTATCCTTCTGGGGAGAGGAGGGACTTTACTCATTCTTTCTGATAGCGATAGTACAATTAAAGTGAACTACACGATTACCTTTCTGTGCAATTTTCTATCGGAGGTAAGTCGCCTCGTTTGTGTTCGCCTTGCTTCTTTAGCGGTGCCCCCTACGATTAAGATAGATCCGAAAAGCTTCCGACTCCCCAACTAAACGTGAAGAAAGCTGACACATACGGAAAATTCTGAAGGACGTTTCCTTCAACGTTGTTTTGTGCCTCCAATGTTCAAGAGAAGTTCCTAAAAAAATGCATTTTCAATTGAATGACCGACTCAATAGTCGAACAAGAAGTCCATTTACCCATTATGGAGTGAACAGTAGAAAAATTCTGAAGACATTGTACTCCCAGAAGGAGAAGATAGGGCCTTACAAATCAAGAAATGGGTTAAGAGAGCCAGAGCCAATAGCGAAGTATCCTCACGACTTCATTCTCATGCCTACTGGAACTACTGCTATTGCCATATGTTGGTGTCGAAGTAGTTTAACGTAGTGATATTTATTTTCACCGGTTTTCCATTTGCAACCATTTTGTAACATGTTATTACACATTGTTTTGTTGCGATCGAAACCCCTGCGCCAGGCGGGACTCGAATCAGCACCTTCTCCATTCCGGGCAGCGATGCTATGCTTTTCACCACCGGCGCTGTTGAGACGCACGTAACACAACATAGAACTTGGGGACAGCGGAGACCTCGGTCAGGCAATAGCTGTGGTTGAAGATGATGCAGTCGATGTCGTTAGGAAACTGGCCACAGGGGTGCCAGGTATATCGTAAAGCGAGAGGCACGGAACAAAAAAAATCAAATTCTGCTTCGTCCGAAAACGTCCGAAATGGTGTCTGGAATGGCTATCGCCGTTTCTTTTCCACTTGAGCGAAACACTCAGAGCGGTGTCCATTTTGAACGAGGCATATAAGGATAAGGATAAAGGACGGCGTTACTCAATCCCTTCTGGGGTGCGCCAGCACATTCTACTTCTACGGGATGTCGTGGAGGCGACATGAATGCGTATTTGGCCAATGACTTGCGGTGGCCAGCCGATGAACAAGTCAGCGCTTTACCCTTCCCAGACAAGTCTGGTACTAATCCACCGACCCCGGAGGGATGGAAGGCTTGGTTGGCCTAGGCGGGAAGTCCGAACCAGGAACCTGGTATCGGGTGCATGCGACAGTCGCGCCTCTTCCGACTGCGCTACACGCATATAGCAGAGTAAAACATGTCTCTTTAACAATAATCAATTATCTTCCAATAAGAACTTGGGCGCAAGTCTGAAGCGATGGGTCCACACTCTTCGTTTTACGTAACATTCAGAGAATTTTTCTGCAGTCTTCTTAAATGAAAATGTTAAGCTCAGTTACAGATTACTATTACTAAAAAAGTTCACAAGACTACCAGTTGGAACGAGATGTATGATGCGCTCCTGCCTAGACTTGCACCAGAAGTTATGATATGTTAGGAAGTATATAAAATCATCTCCACTGCGATAGTGTATCACCCTCTCAGCTTTTCCTCAAGAAGCTCCATCCAAAAATAGATTGAGCGTAGATTTCCCCCAATTGCCGATATCTCTTCCCGCAGTTTCAGCAATTGCTGGAAGGGACATCGACAACCTTCAAGCCCGGCGTCTGCAAGGCTTGAAGGTTGTCGATATGGGAGAGGGCGAGGCCGAAACGGTACTGGCTTGAAACTGCACGCAGCTACACTTTTCGTAGCTGTGGAAAAACTCCAGATTAAAAAAGTCACGAAAACACCCTTTGGACGGAAATCGACTCCCATTTTCATTTCGATTCTGTGCATTACAACTTGTTACCCTGATCGAAACACAAGAGAGTAATCACTCAAATATAGCTGAACAGCTTCTATGCCCGACGATTTGAAGATTATTCGATTCTCGAATAAAGTTGAAATATTTGACTTTAGGATAATATTCGAATATGGCTCCCTTTCGATGTTCGAGTTCAAAGGACTATTCGAAAATCAAGATTTGATCTATTCTCCTATTTTGTCAACCCCTTTGCAGCAATGTCCGACAACTCGACGCTTATTCGCCGCATTCGACAACACCAGACAATGCTAGACGAAATGGTACAAATTTTTCTGGAACAACCCCTTCATTTTCCATCGTTATAAGGAAAGGATAAAGAATAAAGGACGGCGTTAATGTATCCTCTTGGGACGCGCCACACATCCTCCTCCTGCGAGATGTCGTGAAGGAAATTTGAATGCGTATTTGGCCGATACAGTAACTTGCGGTGGCCAGACGATAAACAAGTGAGTGTTTTATGCTTCTCAGACAAGTCTGGTAGCACCGACCCCGGAAGGACGGAAGCCTTGATTGGCCTGGGGAGACCCAAACTATGAACCTGGAATCGGGTTCACGCGACAGCCGCCCCCTAAGCGACTGCGCCGCCACACGCCTTCCCATCGTTATACATTGCCTACTTGGTAGGTGAAGGGTGATGTACTTTTTGGCTCAGTTTTATTCACAAAACTATCTACTCACCACAACGTCAAGTGCGACGGGAGACCAAAAGACGTGCTATCGAGAAGGGTAACTGATCCTATTCATTCAACGTCATCTTGTAGCATTGAATCTCTATTCCTTATACGCGAAAGTGCGCGCAATCATCCCTAGGCATCCCTGTTCGAGTGTACTTTGACAGTTGCCCTCACGTGCAGCTTTGCGAGTTGTCCTGCGGATGGTGAGTCATCCATTTTTATTGATTTCGCGGCCGGTTCTTCACAGGCTCCACCCTCATCGTCCGGTATTCGCAACGTCGACCTCGCCCTCGACGCTTCGCTCTTCGACTGCAACGATGAGTGAAGAAGCTGCTCCTACTGCTCCTGCCGACGACGTCCCCCCACCTTCCGCGGAGCCCGAGAACGCCGAGGCAAAGACCGCCGTATTCAAGCTGTACCTGGAGGCCGCCGGGCGTCTAAAGATCCGCTACTACGACAAGCACCACCTGTACGAGTCGCTGAAGGAGGACATCGCCTTCCTTGGTATTCCGATCAGAGCCGTCTACTACCGGGACAACGATCACAATGTTCTGCCGCTCGACAACGCCGACGCAGCCATGAACGCCTGTCAGTTGGGAGCGGAACTGTTCGCTCGAATGAAGGAGTTCGGAGACCCTGGGTGCCATCGTGGTCATGGTGGAGGGCACCATTCGATGCCACATGGAGCACCTAGAGGTCGTCGATCTTCTTCCTCGAGCAGCAGCTCTTCTTCTTCGAGCAGCAGCAGCTCAAGGAGCCGTAGAGGATCACCAGGTCGCCACCATCACGGCTGCAAGGCTAACCACCGTCATGAGGGACGCCAGCACCACCAGGGTGACCACCACCACCACTGTGGTGGACACCACTGGCCGCCAGCCCCTCCGCCTTGCTGCGGGCAGTTCGGACACGGACACCAAGGACACTCTGGGCACGGACGCCATGGACACTCTGGTCGCCACGGATGTCCGATGATGGCGCCGCCTGCAGCATCTTGCCAGTGCTTCGGTCACCACGGCTTCGGCTATGGTGGTTTCCACGGTTATTGATCAGGTTATAGATCACTTCAGTTGCTTCTTTCGTGTTAGTGTTACGTTCCATTGCCCATGTTTATCTTATGGTTAGCATATCAGTCCTCTTCGTAACTCACATACCGGTCAGTCAATAAAATGTCTTCATCAACAGTCTGTATTTCCTTCTGAGAGTGGGTTTCGTGCCCAGTGTGTTTTGCCTTTCTGTTCAGTGCAGATGGTGCTTGAGTGGAAAATATTGTTGTTTTCAGGATGGGGACAGCGTGTGACCAAAACGAACACTTTAGGGCAAGAATCGTGTAGACGAAGGAGCTCTCTAGAGGTCCCCACCACTTGGGTGCTACACGGTGTCCCGTCTACTATCCGCTGTACAGCGATTCGGAAGACATGGGTCCATAGATGCCGGAACCGTACGGTTTCTAGGGATTTAGGGCTCTTCACTACTCTTCTTTTCTCGAAAACCTAGCGTTATGTGTTTGAATAAATACCTTTGCCAGGCGTTTCCCTTGCACCGTCGGAATCCCACTCCCTGATGAAGGAATACTATTCTTTGAGGGAGATAAATCCCTAGGTCTCCAGATTCTCTGATTCTGTCACCCCGCTTCCAGCCTACTTTGTGCACTATGGTTCTGTTGCTCGACCCAGTCACCTAGCTGGTAGTACCTTCACAGCGACACCAGAATATCTGAGGGTGTTTAAGGTTGTCTGGCCTTTGTCTCTTCGGAAGGGCAGGTGGCTTGGGTGTAAAGCTGGAGAACAATCTGTTATCAATCGAACAAAAAGTGGCGACGATCTAGTCAACTGCATGGCACGATCCTTTTTTAACATGTAAAAAATTGTTGCTTTCCTGCACTTTAAAATAACTTTTGAACCGCAGATTTTCCCTAACAATACAATTTTTATAAATTTTAAAAAACTGCCTTCACTTATTGGGGCGGATGAATTTAAGATTTTTTAAGCGTTACTAAATTTTGCTTGGACAAAAATTTTCTAGTCATTGGGATGGCATGGGCTACATAGTTACTCCTTAGAAGTGGACCGCCATGCATAAGAACTCCATTTAGCCTTAGTAAAAACGCTTAACAGTATCTTCTGAATTGTTTCTTCCGAATTCTGACATGCATTGTATTTAATCGTTCACTGGAAAGCCTTTACGTTACAGCTAAGAAAGAAGAATACGAGAGACGAAAAAAATTGACCTAAGGGCTTTCAAAGTAGAGCTAAGGCTTCGCAACCATTGGACAAGCAGCGCAAGAAAATATAGCACTAGACCTTTTCTATTATAATCATGTATAACGAGTTCACTACACACCATAGGTCGTTAGCCCCAGCCTGAAGGAGTTCGAATTTTCGTAGATCGTGCCAGTAAATGCTCTTTTGCCATTTCCATCGAGGAGACGGCATTCAATCCTGATCGTTATATTTTCTTGATAACTTTTTAACGAAAACTTTCCAATAAACTTACGTCAACTCTGCGAATTTGTTCAGAATGCAGTTAGTTCCACACAGGTGTTAAAAAAATTAGGAAAATCCGCTTCTCAAAACAGAATGAACAAATCCAAAGAACAGGGAAACCGGACAATATTGATATAAAACTGATCCCCTTCAAAACCAAAGCAAACGTTTTCCATTCTAAACTGTGCAATTCTTACAAATGGCAGAAAAAAATTCGGCTCTAAAAATTAACTTTGCTGCACGAATTTGAATGCTTTTCAGGTGCGTTCCCAATCGAGAGGGCTGGGGAGAAAGCAACATTGATGAAGACTGGAAGAAAAATGGCATCCTTACAAATGAAAATCCTTTGAAAATTCCGTTCATTTCCGAAAAATTCCATTAAGACGTTAAGCCAAATTTTAATGGGAAATAAAGGCTTTGTTAAAACCATGTATAACGAAAGTGTTAAGATGTTAAAGCCTAACCGTTAGATGTGGATCCCTATTTCCATCCACCCCTGCAGGATTGGCATTCCAAGAGTACCAAGAAGAAGCAACTTCAGTTCGAACGCAACTCACAGCTTTTCTACGAGTGCTCGGAGAACGCCCTATTATATGAAGCTGCTGAAGCTTTTGAGGATATGAGTGAACGATCCACGAAAATTCGAACTTCTTTCAGACCTTTGATTAATACGGTACCACTGAAACGTCAGGCCTAATAAGGCTGCATTATGACAAGCCTTCAGGGCACGGAAGAATTAAAGGTGTTCTACTGAAATGCGAAACTTTTATGATAGCCGATCCTGAAGAAAAGCATGGGATACGTTTATTGGCAATGTCAGGAATCCTCCTCCCTTCTTATGCCCGTTCTCGTCATATTCTGAATCCTAGGGAGCAATCGAACACTTTCTCCTGCGAACACATGCACACAACTTTGAACCTCAGTAGAGCTGTGCAGCGTTTCCTAGAGCAGTCGGAGCAATCTTGCCATAGACAATAGCAGCAGGCAAACTCGACACGAAGCCAACAATACTTATGATCTCTTTCATAAGCCTTTGACTTTGAAGACCAACTGAAACGCGGTTACCATTGTGAGAAAAAGCTCATGAAGATAAACTTCCCCTCAAGTCCAAACATGCTGAATGCTCACACATACAGAAAATTCTCAAGGGCGTTTCCTTCACGCGCATATGGCACTTCCGCTGTCCATGTTTGCTTTAATGCAAGATAGAACACTTAACAGATGTGTCTCCAACGTTCAAGAAAAATTCCTCAAGAAAGGATAAGATAAAGGATAAAATACGGCGTTACTCAATCCCTTTTGTTACGCGCCACGCACTCTACTTCTACGGGATGTCGTGGAGGCAATTTGAGTGCGTATTTGGTCATTCAACGAGTTGCGGTGGCCAGCCGAGGAACAAGTCAGCGCTTTATCCTTCCCATAAAACTGTGGAACCAATCCATCGACAGCGGAAGGAGGGAAAGCTTGCTGGTGTATGGGAACAACTGCTATTGCCAAGTGTTGGTGGCAAAGAATAAGATCGACGTAGCGGTATTTATTGTACAGAGGTTCTCAATTTGCAAGCGTTTTATAACGACTTGAAACAAGACAAACAGAGCCAACCTTTAAAATTTCTACATGTAATCATTTTGGTCCAATACTTTGGGTGTTGTTTAAGTGCGCCTGCGCAAATAAACACCTTCAGATTAATGATAAAAGGAATGAAAGCCGGCGTTTGTCAATTCCTTTTATGGCAAGCGCTACGCGTTCTACTCCTACAACCGAGGGAGAAGTCATTATGTCACTCTTCGCGAACAAATTTGGTACAAATTCATCTAACCCAGAGTGATGGAATGCATCGGATAGCACGAGACAGTCGACGTCTCTTCCGACTGCGTTACCATATCAATATAAACTAAAAGTTCGTAAAGATTCATATAGACTGATATATGTACAACTATATTCATTTCATTCTGCACTTCATCTCGAAGACCAGTGAAGGTTTTAGCCTGTTTAGTGTGTTCCGGAGAAGGGATTAGCAATGCGAGGCATTGTCTGTTATCCCCTATCAGTCTCCTCAGTCTCAGCTCCAATCGCTGCCCATTTTATCTGTTTAGTTTTAGTATTTGGTAGTGGGGTAACGTAGTCTGAAGAGGCGCCGGCTGTCGCATGTACCCGAGTACAGGTTCTTGGTTTAGTTTCCCGCCCAGGCCAACCAAGCCTTCCATCACTCCGTGGTTGGTGAATTGGTGCCAGACTTGCCTGCGAAGGATAAAACCCGGCTTTTCCATCGGCTGGCCACCGCAGATCGTTGTATAGGCCGAGTAAACATTTAAACTGCGACCATGGTATCCCGTAGATGTACATATAATTGTGGCGCATCTCAAGAAGGATTGATTTACGTCGTCCTTTACACTTTTCCATCCCAGTCTTTTTTATCCGGTAAACCCTTTTTACTTTCATCTTTTCTCAAACTCAGACTGGCTGTTCGTTTGTTCATCGCTCACTACCCTTTCACGCTATGACCGTCATGTCGGGTTGTTCTATGATAATATCATATTTTTCACCTGCATGATACGTAGGTCTATTTACATTCATCAATAAGCCTACCGTTTAGCCATTCATCCTTTTTTCTGAAACGGTCGTCGCAATTTCTGCTGCGTAATGCCTCCATGGCCATTTTTCCTCTCCACTGTTTTGTCGATCACATTTCCTTTCTTCAACTCAAGAACTTCTTATTCTCAAATGTGAAAGGGATAGTTTGCTATCTACTCGTTAGAGGACGGAAAACTCTTGATTCTTAGGCCCTAACAGGACACTGAATGGAGAATGCACCAGAAGTCGCCTCTCTACCTCCTTCTATTACAGTAATTTAAGAGCAAGATGTTGAGCAGGCCTTCACCAACATACTCGTAATCAGTCTGCGAAAATTTTCGGTGTAAATCCTACCCCAAAGAAGTGTGTAGCTGTCGTCATAAAAAATTGCTGAGGGCACATCACTAACTCTCAACCTCTGCTTGTGCTATCATTCTGGTCAAAACGTTCCCACAGAATTACAAGCAGTATTCGCTTAGCTATAGCTGATTGATAATGTGAAAGATCCTTTTGTTCAGTGTATCCCTTAAAGAAAGTGTTTGCAAAATATGCTTCTTCTGTTAAAATCTGGGCTCTTGAAATTTTCAAACTTACATTATTGTGGAAAAACAACACTGAAACCTGGAACAGACCTTTTTCATAAGAGAAACTCCAGTCGTTTAGTATGAGACGCAAATGAGTTGTTATGAGGATGTTACAGATGACACAGAAAACATGCAGGAATGCGCAAGATGTCGTATCTTGCTCCTTCAGAATCTCCTAATTATCTATAGCGCAGTGCATCCTTATGGTTAGTCACGCCGTACAACTCTAATCTCTTACTTTTTCTCCCCTTCTTGACCCTTCTTTCTTTCGGTTTGTTCCTATTCCATCTCCTCATCACTTCCTCTTCTGGCTTTATAACAATCGTCCTTCCTCCACCTCTCTCTCATATTGTTCGTCATTTCGCCACACTCTTTCCAAGTGAATTCCCTTGTTAGCTGGCAAAGCGATGAAAAAGGCGGAAAGACAAAGGTGATTGGAGTTTTATCGGTCTCCCTGTGACCTTTTTTAAAATTTAACTATATCCATCTCGTTGCCCTCCTCTCTTTCTTATTTTTATTTAGCGCCCCACAGCATCTCCACTCTCCGGACTATTCCTTCACTAGTCACTTGATTTATTCCCCTATTTTTCAAGCTCTTCGCGACACTGACCGTCAATTCGGCGCTTATTTGCCGAATTGAACAACACCACGCGATGCTATATTAAATGGTCGCATTTTTTCTAGAATACCTCCCTCACTTCCAGTCGTTATAAGGATAAAGGACGAAGAACGACGTTAATCGATCCTCTAGAGTTGGCTAAGCATGCCTCCTTCTACTTCTCTGGATGCGGTAGGGCAATTCGAACGCGTATTGGCCTATACAATGACTTGCGATAGCCAGTCGACTATCAATTTAGTGTTTTATCGTTCTCATACAGATCTGGTCTGTTCGGAAAGGCCTAACCAAGAACCTGGAATCGGTGAGCGTAACAGCCGGTGCCTCCTCCGACTACGCTACCATACCACGCGCCTCTCCATCGTTATATATTTAAGTAATCAGTATAGGTGATGTGCTTTCTTGGTTCAGTTTTATTCCCAAAAATATTAACCTATAATAAATAATCCCGAGTGCGACGAGCAGGCGAAGAGGCGTACTATCGCGAAGGGTAAGAGATCTGCATTCGTTCAACTTCACCTTCTTGCGGTGAATCTCCATTCCTTATACGCGAAAGTGCGCGCAAGGCATCCCTGATCGCTTTGATACTTTGACAGCAGCCCTCTCCTGCACCCTTGAGAGTTGTCCTGTGGACGGTGAGTCATCCGTTTTGTATCGATTTCGCGGCGCTCTGCACAGGCTCCACCCCAGCGGGTCTACACAGGCTCCACCTTCACACCGTCACCACCTTCGTGAGGTATTTGCGACGTCGACCTCGCCCTCGACGCTTTCTTCGACCTGCAACGATGACTGAAGAGGCTGCTCCTACTGCTCCTACCGCCGACGTCCCTACTCCTTCCGCGGAGCCCGAGAACGCCGAGGCAAAGACCACCGTATTCAAGCTGTTCCTTGAGCCCGCTGGGCGTCTGAAGATCCGCTACAACGACAAGTACGATCTGTACGAGTCGCTGAAGAAGGAAATCGCTGCGCTTGGTTTCCCGATGAGAGCCGTCTACTATCGAGACAACGATCACGATGTTCTGCCGCTCAACAACGCCGACGCACTCATGGCCGCCTGTCAGCTGGGCGCGGAATTGTTCGCTCGAATCAAGGAGGCTGAAGACCCTAAGTGCCATCGTGGTCATGGTGGGAGGCACCATTCGAGGCCACATGGAGAACACAGAGGTCGTCGATCTTCATCCTCGAGCAGCAGCTCTTCTTCTTCTTCTTCGAGCAGCAGCAGCTCAAGGAGCCGTAGAGGATCACCAGGTCGCCACCATCACGGCTGCACGGCTCATCACCGTCATGGAGGACGCCAGCACCACCAGGCTGACCACCACCATCACTGTGGCGGACACCACTGGCCGCCAGCCCCTCCGCCTTGCTGCGGACAGTTCGGACACGGACACCAAGGACACTCTGGCCACGGACACCATGGACACTCTGACCACGGACACCATGGACACTCTGGTCACGGGCACCATGGACACTCTGGTAGCCACGGATGCCCGATGATGGCGCCGCCTGCAGGACCTTGCCAGAGCTTCGGTCACCACGGCTTCGGCTATGGTGGTTTCCACGGTTATTGATCACTTCAACTGCTCCTTTCGTGTTAGTGTTGCGTTCCATTGCACATGTTTATCTTATGGTTAGCAGTCCTCTCCGTCGCTCGCATACCGGTCGATCGATAAAATGTCTTTATCAGCACAGTGTACCTTCTACTGAGAGCGGGTTTCGTGCCCAGTGTTTTGCTATTCTGATCAGTGCAGATGGTGCTTGAGTGGAAAATAAAGTTGGATAGTCCTTTAAGCTAGGCTAAGACTTTTAAGACCAAAGCGAGCTTTCCCAAATCGAAATGAGCCTCTTCTCCATTAAATCAAATACTGTCCAGAAAGGTTGGAATAATTTTGTCCATGGAAAATTTGAGGTGATTTGTTTGAAGTTTTAATCCAGCTAACTAACAAGATTAGATTTTTAATAAGATTTAGATTTGGACTTCGCTCAAATTGATTTCAACATTCTTACCATTAGGAAGGCTTAGAAGAGTGCCCAATTTGAATCGAAAAGTAAAAGAAAAATGTTCAATTCGAGATGAAAATGGGACGTTGAAACAGCTCTAACTGCTCAACTGTTCGCAGTTAAAAGTTACTAATGAGATTCATGACAGAAAAGCTGCAAATATAAGAGTTGTTGAATACACACCCAAAACGGATAACATTGAGGGAAGCTATGGTCGTCAGAAATTAGATGTTGAAAACGACTGAAGCTTTTGGTTCGACCTAATAGAAGAGCGGCCGATCAAAGCGCTTTCTAAGGTGGATTTTTTTACAAAATGTTACAAGTCTTATATTTCAAGCCCACCTAAGAAGGTATCGCTACAGACTACCGAGAAAATGTTGCTCAGCGCCGTCCTTTTACCTCCTCGATAGGGCGCAGTACCACTGGGGCTCGCGCCCAGGCACGAGCGTCGGCGGGGGCCATACAGCGTTGGTTCGAGTCAAGTCGCAGCGATAGAGACGAAAGCGGCAAAATATCGATCCTGTCAATTTTCGATAATGCTAGATCGATCGCAAGCTCTCGTTGTGCTTAACATCGGCAGCACAACCGTTTTACAAATGAAGCTAGAGCTACTGAGCAAGCGCTGAGAACAAGGAAAAATCGGGATTTTTCGTCTAAATTAAGATGGTTGGAGACGGAGACTAAGAGGGAAGTCGACTTTTATATGACCAGTGCCTTGAAGCCGCCGACGTAGAGAATAGATGGAAGCAAGCTCAGCTCCGCTACTATATTTCTTAAGAAGTTATAGTACATTAAATGTACAGAAATCACTTGCTGAACAGAGAAAAGCAAGGATTTAAAACTATACAACTCAGAAATTGAGAGTTCTTTTAACAGAAATGGGAGAAAGCATGTTCTTTCATGCATTACTAAGGTCAGCTTCGTAGGAGATAGATTGCTGGCTGGCAAAATGAAGGCCAAAATGTCAAAAAAAAACATTTCCCGTATTTTCTGCAGACAGATCCGGCTTCAGTTGTTTTTGTGGAGGCTGCTATCATTCTGACGGTCACAGCATGCAGATGACTAAATTGATGACAGAAACACAATTTTTAAAAATTCATGCTAAAATTAACGAATTTTTCTAAGGAAAGCTGTCCGCGACTAGATCACTTTTTAACAAATCAACCTTTTTCACATTCCAGTGGATTTGCCATGCAGCGAGGAGTCGTTAGGTGTAAGCTTAATTTAAATAGGAGCGCTATGAACGAAGTTATGCGGTTGCGACGGTTCGCGACGGAAAAATCTGACGCAAAACGTGGATTCTATACGAATTAGGAGCATTATTGTATTCTGATTTAATCAAGTAGCGCACTACACACAACGGTAGTTTCGTTAGCGCCAGCCTGAAGGAGTTCGAATTTTCGTAGATCATGCCATTAAATGCTATTTTGCCATTTCGATTCATGGAGCGGCTTTAAATTCTGGTCGTTATATTCTCTTAATGACTTTTTGAGAAAATCTTTCGATAAATTTCCGTCAACTCGCGGAATTTCATAAAATATACAATCACATAGTTCGACAGGGTTGCTCAAAAAATCAGAGGAACCCCGCAATTTCAAAGCAAATTGAACAATTTTGATATCCAAGCCAAAGTGAGCCTTCTTAGAAATGGCTAAAATCTTTCGCTATAAAAAGTTAACTTTGCTGCATGAATTTAAATGCCTTTCAACTCGAGAGGGCTGGGTGGAGAGCAACATTGATGTTTTGATGAAGATGGGAAGAAAAATGGCATCCCCACTGGGAAAATTGGTTAAAATTCCGTTCATTTCTGAGAAATTCTATTAAACCTCAGTTTAATGGGAAGTAAAGGCTTTGTTTAAAAAAATCCTAACCGTTAAATATGGATCCCTACTTCCATCCCTGCAGGATTGGCATTCCAAGAGTGCCAAGAAGAAACAGCTTCAGTTTTCTACGAGTGCTCGGAGAACGCCCTACTATGTGAAACTTTTAAAGCTTTGGACGGTATGAGTGAACGACTCACGAAAATTCGAACTTCTTTCAGACCTTTGATTAATACGGTACCACTGAAACGTCAGGCCTAATAAGGCTGCATTATGACAAGCCTTCAGGGCACGGAAGAATTAAAGGTGTTCTACTGAAATGCGAAACTTTTATGATCGTGGATCATGGAGAACAGAATGAGATATAGCATGAGATATATTTATTGGCAATGCCATGAATCTTCCC
The DNA here is from genome assembly GCA_947359475.1 of Heligmosomoides polygyrus bakeri. Classification (NCBI taxonomy): domain Eukaryota; kingdom Metazoa; phylum Nematoda; class Chromadorea; order Rhabditida; family Heligmosomidae; genus Heligmosomoides; species Heligmosomoides polygyrus. The sequence goes on from OX375869.1 coordinate 74,373,920, forward strand.
CCTCTCCTATGCCCGTTCTCGTCACATTCTGGTTCCTAAGAAGCAATAGAACACTTTCTCTGCGAACTTATTCCTATAACTTTGGACTTCAGTAGAGCTCTGCTGCGCTTCCTAGAGCAATCAGAGCAAGTTTGCCATAGACAACAGCAGCAGGTATATTCGATACAAAGCCAACAATACTTCATAGGCCTTCGACCTTGAAGACCAACGGAAACGCGGTTACCGTGTGAGAAAAAGCTCAAGAAGATAAGCTTCCCCCGCCGGTCCAAACATGATGAAGGCTCACACATACGGAAAATTCTTAAGGGCGTTTCTTTCACGCGTTTATGGCACTTGCGCCACCTAGGTTTACTTTAATGCACGATTGAGCACTTAACTGACCTGGGCGGAAAGCCCGAACCAAGAACCTGGAATCGGTGATCGTGACAGCCCGCGCCTCTTCCGACTACGCCACCACGCGCCTTTTCCGTCGTTATATATTTAAGTAAACAGTATAGGTGATGTGCTTTCTTGGTTCAGTTTTATTCACAAAAATATTAATCTATAATAATCCCGAGTGCGACGAGCAGGCGAAGAGGCGTACTATCGCGAAGGGCATTCATTCAACATCACCTTCTTGCGGTGAATCTCCATTCCTTACACGCGAAAGTGCGCACGGTCGTCCCAAGGCGTCCCCGATCGCCTTGACTCTTTGATAGCTGCCCTTTCCTGCACCCTTGAGAGTTGTCCTGTGGACGGTGAGTCATCCGTTTGTATCGATTTCGCGGCGGTCTGCACAGGCTCCACCCCATCGGGTTTGCACGGGCTCCACCCTCACCGTCCGGTATTCGCAACGTCGACCTCGCCCTCGACAGCTTGCTTCTCGCCCTGCAACGATGGCTGAGGAGGCTGATCCTACTGACGTCGTCCCCCCACCTTCTGCGGAGCCCGAAAACGCCGAGCTGAAGACCACCGTATTCAAGCTGTTTCTGAAGACCGGGCATCTGAACATCCGCTACAAGGACAAGTACGATCTGTACGAGTCGCTGAAAAATAAGGCCGCTATCATTGGTATTGCGCTGGAAGGCATCTACTACCGCGACAAGGATCACAATGTTATCCCACTAAGCAACGCCGACGCAGTCATGGCCGCCTGTCAGCTGGGAGCGGAGCTGTTCGCTCCAATCGAGTACATTGGGGCACCTCGTCGCCCTCTCGGTCATGGTGGGAAGCACCATCCCAGGCCACACGGAGAACACAGAGGTCGTCGATCTTCTTTCTCGAGCAGCAGCTCTTCTTCTTCTTCGAGCAGCAGCTCAAGGAGCCGTCGGCCATCACCGGGTCGTCACCATCACGGCTGCACGGCTCATCGCCGTCATGGAGGACGCCAGCACCACCAGGCTGACCACCACCACCACTGTGGCGGACACCACTGGCCGCCAGCCCCTCCGCCTTGCTGTGGACAGTTCGGTCATGGGCACCAAGGACATTCTGGACACGGACACCATGGACACTCTGGCCACGGACACCATGGACACTCTGGTCGCCACGGATGCCCGATGATGGCGCCGCCTGCAGGACCTTGCCAGTGCTTCGGTCACCACGACTTCGTCTATGGTGGTTTCCACGGTTATTGATCACTTCAGTTGCTTCTTACGTGTCAGCGTTACGTTCCATTGCACATGTTTATCTTATGGTTAGCATATCTTCGTGACTCACATACCGGTCAATCAATAAAATGTCTTCATCAACAGTCTGTATTTCCTTCTGAGAGTGGGTTTCGTGCCCAGTGTGTTTTGCCTTTCTGTTCAGTGCAGATGGTGCTTGAGTGGAAAATATTGTTGTTTTCAGGATGGGGACGTTTCAGAGAGTGTGACCGAAACGAACACTTTAGGGCAAGGATCGTGCCGACGAAGGAGGTCTCTAGAGGTCCCCAGCACTTGTATGCTGCACTGTGCGCCGTCCACTAACCCCTGGACAGCCATCCGGAAGACATGCGTCCATAGATGCCGGAACCGTACGGTTTCCAGGGATTTACGGCTCTTCACTGCTCTTCTTTTCTCGAAAATCTAGCGCTATATGGGATTAAGTAGACACCTTTGCCAGGCGTTTCCCTTGCACCGTCGGAATCCCACTCCCTGATGAACAAATACTTTGAGGGGGACCACCCCACTTCCAATCATGCCTCGTGGGGAATTGTCCTGCTTGTTCGACTTACTCACCAAATTTATGGAACCCTTACAGCACCCTAGTGCCGCTCGAATATCTGAGGGTGTTTGAGGTTGCCTGATCTATGTCATTTCGGAGGGTTGGATGGTTTGGGCTTAAATCTGGCAAGCGCGGTGCATTCCCTTTAGTCATCACCAGCCAGAGTCGCTCAGCGTCCTCAGACTTTCTAGTTTAATTTTGTTCTCGACGCTAAAGAAATTACAGTGCGTTTCAGGTCGTCACCCTAGAGTTGAAGTTGTTGAGGTCTAACAGGATTTATTTCATGCGTCTGTGAATCAAACACAGTTTGTTACTATAGATAGAGGGCACGCTTTCGAATACGTATTTTCGTTCAGATTACGCCGTACAGTTCTGCTCCTACACGCTGAACCGCGCCTATTATAGTTTGAACCCAATGAGGCCCGGTTTTCAAAACAGGGCCATCACTTACATTAGCATTTCCACTGTTCAGCAGAGCTCTCATTGCATCCAGATGCTCGTAGAAGGCCGCATAGTGTAGTGGAGTCCACGAGTCTCGATCTGACTCTCGTGCATCGACGCCTAGTGCCAGGAGCGATCTGTAAGAGAAGGGATAGAAAATAGTTCTACGAGATTGCAAAAGTTCGGGACATTTTTTGTCCTTTTCGTCCATCACCTTAAGTTTTTTATTCATTTATTTTCGAAAAATTCTTTCATCAGAATTAATCTTGATGTGACTGTAAATACGCTCTAAACGAGGCTATCAGCAGTGGTTTTTTATGGATATGACCAGAAATGCCTAGAAGTCGAAACTGCCACACGGCCTAAAGGAGAAAAGCAAAGAGGCTATTGCTCCTAGAGTGAAGATGCTTGAAATTAAGAGAAATTCTATCCAGGAAGACGAAAAGAAAAGTTTCGAAAACGGTCGAAAGAAAACTTATTTTTATTCTTAATCTTCATACATTCTGACTCAAGCTGGCAAACAGGGTACTCTGTTGGCAGAGCAGCTTTGATGCCGGCAAATATCTGTCTTGGGCCCGGAGAATCCATTTCAAGCCCGAAACGGCATGCAAACACTGAGGTCGCGTGGCTCTGAATCAGCAGCACAAGAATGAGTACACAAGAGACAAGAGCAGCACAAAGCACACCAATGTTGGCCGCTCGATTTGTCATTGCGTGGAGCAGGCTTGAGGTGTATAAAAGTGATATGTGGGGTCGAATGCACACCAACAAGACGGCTGGCACCGACAATGCTGTCTGAACCATTGATTTTAACTGAACTCATCCAAACACATTTTGGTGCGGCGGTAGTGCCATCTTTGCATTGCAGTCCTACACGGCCCTGCAAGTTCATGAAGCAGCTGGTCACAGTATGACTCATCGTTACTGGAAACATATTCTGGCCACTTCATAGATTAGCACTACACGTATTTCACCTCTACATAGCAGGTCGTCGATTCAGCGGTTTTTATATTCCCGCTGCGGAGTCAATTTTGAAGCGCAGCACGAATATCCTTCCGAAAACTGGCTCAGCCGCTAGTCGCCGCGCTGTGCCCATTGAAGAGCTGACATGCAGTCAAAATTTTATAGAAGCTTAATTTGGAGGAAAAGTGGTACTTTAAAGTGCAAGAAGGTGGCAATTTTAGTGCTAAAAGAGGAATTTTTTCTTGCACCCGTCGTGATTGTCCTTTGCCTTATAACAAAAATTCTGTTTGCATGGAGCTACTCTCCTGTCAACTATGCATTAAAAACAACTGTAGAAAACTGAAATCTCCACTCCACTGTTTCACGTAAGCAGAGTATTTAAGCCATCAATCGAATGAAAATCGAGTACATGTCGCCAAGGCGTACAGCATGGGAGGGTGGGAACGTGGCAGCCAATCATAATCGAGCGCAGCACCGACCGTTCCCACACCAAGTAACCATGGTGCCGAAATTGCACGCCCTCTCTGAATGAGAATTCCATTCGATGACCTGATTGAGTAACGTGTTCCCACCAACCAATGCTGTGCTCTTTCGCGACACGTACCGAAAATCGCAACGAGCTAGACGAATACATGGCGCAATCCCTTCTTTTGAATTGTTACTTTCGCTTTATGGTAGACTTCGATCCATTATTTCTCTTCAAAAATAAAAATTTCATAAGGTTTCAAAGAGTATAATCACTTTTTGCGGCGTGTGAATTAAAAATTTCAAAGGAAGCTACACTGCATCTTTCTTGGATGAACAATTATTTGAACCTTCTTAAAAAAGTGTCTAGTTCTGTATGAAGACACCCGTTTTTGTGTGAATCACCGAATACAGTACCCGAAAATGCCGTAAAATGAGGTGTTTCACGGTGGCGGTGTATAAATGCGACGCGGCACCGGCGGGCTTATACCCACACACTCTCCTCTGCCAGATATAGGCATCTTTGCTTGCTTTCCTTGACCCAATGCGGGGTACAGGACTGGACAAGGGATGGCACCGCAGAATCTGGCTCATCTAGCTTACCACGGCTAAGTCAGTCGCCTAGGAGGCCCAAAGTGTTTTGAGGTGTCTCCGTGCGACTCCTCTGTCAAGAAGGAAGTTTTTGAAGTCGAACAGCCTCCAAATTCGTGCTGGAGTGAAAGCCATGAATTGGCCCGAAAATGGCCAATCACTGGCTCACCAGCAGCTACTCGCCATCGCCATTGGTAGCGAAGGCACGGTGATGGGGCGGAAGCCTTAGATGCCGACTGATGTGCGAACGATCACCCAGGTGTACCATAATTCATCACTCCCTTTTGTAACTAGAATTTGGAGGCTGTTTCATTCAAGCAACCATCCATACCTATGATTCGCAAAAGTGACTGAATCTGACTGATATTTAGATATCACAGCAGAACTGTTCACCTACCTTATTCTATCTCATCTTTGCGTATTCAGAAACGCTGCCAAACCAAAAACGCAATTTGGCGGGAACAGAAGATGGATTCACCCGCGATTACGAAATTACATGAAGAGTGGGCTGAGAAGAGCAATGAAATCAGAAACTACATGAAGTGAAATCCCGCATAAGATAAGCTGCTCTAGGTGGATAACTAGAAAGAGCGTACAAAAAGAAACATCCCGAAATAATTGAAGAGCAGAAAGAAGGAGGAGCTCCGCCCCAAAGATACCGTTATATCCTAGAACTTTAATGAATCTTGAATCCATGGTAAGTCGCCCTTCCCTTCAGCGGCGGACTCGCCGAATACCATAACGTTCAAGTCTTCTGCACGAAAAATATCCACACCAACAAACTGAAGAAAATCGAGGAGAGATCGTCGCAACCACTTCCTTCGATTTCAGGAGGTGGAGTGTTCACTCGTTCCCGCTACGATCGCCTGGCAATGCGTGAAAACTCGTACGTTCTTGCGGACAACTCGCTACTCTTCCAACTATGGCCTATGTTATACTTCGGCGACGCGTCGCCGACGTCGCCGACGCTGTGTTGAGGGGTCTGCTACGCACCGCGTCGCCACAGACGCGCTCCGATGGAGTGTTTTGATTGTGGGTTGGTTTTTCGATCCCGGCACTTCCATCATCCCCACCGGACGTCGACTTACGAAATCGAGATGTGCAAAAGACGACCGTCTTGCGTGCACCAATAGTGCCATTCGCTAGAACACTGACTGTTTGGGGAGGGATGGGAGCGTAAACCTCACCTTCCCTTCACTTTGTCACCTTTCCTCGCTTTTCTGTCCTTCTTACCCGTTCTAATCGCGTTTTCTAGGCCTTTTCGCTTTCTTGCAGAGCAAGTAACACAAAATGAAACTGTGAAGAAAATAAGCAATGTATCTTCGCTTTTTGAAATGATACTGCAACCCTCCACGAAGAGCTTTTTCGAAATACAATTCATATTAATTAAGAGTTAAATTTTCCTGTGAATTTCGAAAAATCCGCGTAAATTTAATTTCAATGCGATTTAACGAAAAACGCCTTTGCTAAACTCCGATAAAGCAATTTAACAAAAATGCTGGTAAAATTGCTAAATCGGTAAATCAATAGTCGTTAAATGTTCAACACTTCCTTTATTATTATTTTACCTACAGTCAATTTTACAGACTCGAAACATATTAAGAAAAGCACACAATGTAAGCAAATTCGAGGCAGACGTGATAATCTAGCGTGTCTATCCGCAGTCTGGTTACCAAATGACGACTGAAAATCCGCTGCGCTGCTAAAAATGCGCTGCGATGCTCTCCTGTCGACGACGCCACCGACGTCGCCATAGAATCTGTCGACGACGTCGCCGACGTTGGTGACGGACTATCGGTAACGGGTCCGAGCGTCGGCGACGCGTCGCCGATGTATAACGTAGGCCTATAGCCAGAGTCGAATTCACGCTCCGCGCCTTCAGAAGGATGTCACGACCAAGAAACTTGACTCACTCTATAGCTGCAGCATCACCCACATACGCTGCTCGATGCAGCGGGTAGTTCCTGCTCCAGTCGTCTCCCGAACCTACCGAGGCCTTTGAAGGGCTGCGGAACGCTCGGACCGGAGCTCCCGCAATGAAGTAACTATTATCCTAAAAAGGCATTCTTTAGTGATGGTCTCACATATTCAGCTGACCTTTTGTGTTCTAGAAATGCCAATTGCTTTATCCTATAAGGCCGTGTACATCCACCGTATGGCGTCCACTTCTCCAACTCTTGACCTGTTCGTATGAAAAGAGTGCTATACGAACGCTATGCAATGAAACAATGATAGGACAGCATGGAAGACTTTACTTGCAATTCCTTTTTTAGAGGGCAAAGAGTACATGAATACCCCCCTCCCCTCAGCCATCCTAAGCTGTAATACTTAAGATGAAAGAGCAAACTGCTAAATCGGGACTTATACTTTCTAGCCAAGCGTCGTTGCGTTAAACTGTATCGATTGAGCGAAGCATGCGATCAATATTGGTAGCTTTCATAACGTTACACTACTTCACGACTCAGGTATAAATTCTGCCCAGCCTGTCATACCACTAATGGTCATCCTATCCATGCTCAATCCTGTCAGTATTGGTGATTAGTGTGGTAAATAGGCTGTGACAAAGCTCTGTATAAAAGGTTCTATAGGCTCCATTCACTGTCCACAGAGCAAGGACCGACTTATTCATGAAAAGCAGAAAGATCGGCTGATGACGAAGGATCGCCTGACAAAAATCGGCAAATACATTTTGCCCGCGCGATCAGTCGTTCCCGTCGCGGACCGCGAACAGGCCCTTTAGAAGAGACGGTACCTCGTCTTCGTCGGGAAACGTCAGACCGCTGTCGAACAGTGGGTTCATCACGAAGGTGTTGTACTTGTCGTAGGTGATCATCTCCACACGACACAGATTTCCGTAGCGGACCTTTTCGTCGAGATCTACGGAAGACGAGACGCTACGGACACTTCCGGACAGGTTCCTGGATAAGGCTGAGCGGGTAAAAAGCTTACATGAAGTGCAGAGGTTATTCTTACCGTAAGCAGCCTTCGATCTCGTGACCTACATAGGCTGGGTTATGCGCGCATCGAATCACACGACTTCTGGCCGCCGGTCGCATGAACAGCGCCGACAAGAAGTACGGGTTACGACGCTGTGAATGACCTAACCATCTGAAATACAGAATTAGCACGAGAAGAACACTACTGTGCTTAACAGTGGTGTGGAACTTGGATAAATACAATACTAGTCCATACGTATTGATTGGGTGGGGGCATACCAATCAATAGCGACTCGAAACAGTAAGTACAATGTCATTGAAAGGCATACAAATTCACTTTAGAGCTATAGCTGACCCATCCCGGACATAGGCCCAGAAGCTTTTCTGGAGCTAGATTCACCAACCATTAAACCCGCGGGTATGCGGGGTTTAAGGAGTAGAGATAAGATAAAGGATGGAGATGAATGTTTCATCATGGATATCTCTACCCCTTATATCCGCTGGTTAGTCGTTGACGAATCCGGGCCCCGGAGACCGACTGAGAAGCCTTTTTGGAGAATGATCAAGCAGCGACATGACGATGTTTCTACTGGCATAACACGTGCGGATCAACTCTAGAGGATGGTCAAGCCTTCACTTTTCAGGGGAACAGTCGTAATCCTACAGCCGCATCCACTTAGAAAATCAGGTGAGTGGTGATCGCTTACTCCTCTATCCGGAGAATCATATGCATCGTCTGGAGGTCGAGGCATTCTGGCGTCTGCATGCACATATTCACCAGTCGAGCAAGGTTCTCCAGCCGGCCATGTGGATACGTCAGTCGATCTGAAAGCAAAAGTATAACACGTTAATGAAGAACCAGCAGCGACCTCCAATTTCAGTCACGATGTTTTCTGTGTATGGCATGCGACCCATTTTATAGAATAAATGTATCCGCAAAAACTCGAATCAAAATCAGTTCATAGCTGCTTCATTTTACCCTGTTGGAAATAGATGACACCGGCGTCTGACCCATGAGGAGATGTGTATAGCTGCAACTGCAGTAATGCTTGATAACCATGCTCGTACTGACCGCATTTTCTATTATAGAATGGCTGCGTTTTTCAATTTTATAACTATACCAAAAAAACATATCGAACTCAGAAGTAATTGCGATCGCGGTTAAAGAGAAATGTAGCTTAAGCAGCCAGGCTTAGGTATGTATGCATGTATGTTTATTACATAAGTGTCACTTATGTATTGTAGCCTGTCTCCACGCGAGGAATTTACGGGTATCCTTTGGACATTTTCGTTATTACTGCCTTCGTTTGGCGCTGCACTACCGTCGCGTGCACGCGGTTCAGATTCCTCGTTCAGATTTGCCGCCCAAGCAAACCAAGCCTTCGATCTCCGCATTGTCGGTGCATTGGTACCAGTCGCGTCTGGGAAGCATAAAACACTGTCCTGTTCATCGGCTGGAACAGAAAATCATTCTATAGGCCATATACATACTCCTTCAAATTAACCACACGATGTCCCGTAGAACTAGAATGCGTGGCGTATTCCAAAAGGGGAACGCCGTCCTTTTCTTCATCCTACTGCCTTCTTCAGACACTGAAAGGATAGGATGCTCCGAATTTCGGCTTTGTCTTCTCATCTCTATACACAAACTAAAAAGGGTCTGTGCACGTTGTAGAGAGTTTGAGTTTCTTGAAATACAGCACGCCCTAGGCGGGTAGCATGGTCGCTACATAACCCAAGCTGTTTGGCCGAGTTATGTGCTGTGCTAAGAACCCCATCGCCTTGAGGATTTCGTGGGCAAGGTGAGAAAGGGGCTCAATTCATATTCGAAAGAAGAATACCTGCAAAAAGCTCAGCATCAGATTGACATTCCCGTGGGGCTAATAGTTCTATGTGACAATCCTCTCCACAACCGTTTGGCTTGTCAGTTTGACCGTCTAGGAAAAAGGTCTCGATCTCAATACTGACTATGTGCATAGAAAGTTTCCCTTCTTTGGAGGTGTGGTGAGGAGTCTAACGACGAAGGCAGTTTGATTGGGTCTGTCCTTTTAGGCTCTGAAGAAAAGACATTGTCAAAACGTAGACCAACAAGTGTGTGTGTATGTGTGTGTGTGTGTTATGTGTGTGTGTGTTATGTGTGTGTGTGTGTATGTGTGTGTGTGTTTGTGTGTGTGTGTGTGTGTGTGTGTGTGTGTGTGTGTGTGTGTGTGTGTGTGTGTGTGTGTGTGTGTGTGTGTGTGTGTGTGTGTGTGTGTGTGTGTGTGTGTGTGTGTGTGTGTGTGTGTGTGTGAACACCATGAGGCACTCAAGCTGCATAACACCAGAATACTTCGGATGTCGAGGTTTATGGGAAGTAATTCAAGAACAATGTCCACCACTTCCCCAATGCGTTTAGCCTTACAGTGCTATAAAGATATGCATTTGCTGGAATTGCGAGCACAGCTTTAAAGGCTCTCTGTTCTGGAGAATAACTAACCGTGAAAATTCCTCAGCTATACCATCAGCCCGAACCAATTTGTGACCAATATTTCGTGAAACTAATTCGGATTTATCACCATCTACATATTTATGGATCAGAACGCTCATTATGGCCGCGTGGAACAGCAAAACATCTAGCCTTGGACACACGTAACACTGGGTAGAAGTCGAGAACGGGCGACAATCGAGAGATATTCGACGTTCCCTTCTCACTATGGTACGGGTGAAGCCGTACCAATAGTCCTCACTTCTCTGGTACAACCCGCATTTCTGTTAAGCAACCTCCAGTTCTGATATTTGCACAGTTTACGTAGTCAGTATCTTTCGAATTCTAGAGATTTGAACAATTTTGCTGCAAATATTCGAGTAACTGAACTCTAATCACGACAAACATTTGGATTACGCCATACACAACGACAACGATAGATGGTGTACACTGTTCAAGAACAATCGTGCTGTGCCAGAGCAAGAAGACGTTTTTGTCGTTTCTGTTGTCATTAGGAGAATTGCTGTTCCTATATTTTACCACGAACTGCATTCGTGTACAGAAGGCAGCAGCTTTCACAGCTCATCACTGTAACGTTCGGGAAGCATTGGTTATGGTGTTTCTTCACCCTATCGAGGACACACTGTGAACGAATGATAATTATCGCATCTCGATCAATAACTATTGATTTTTGCACATTTGCTCAAGCTTGGAGCGATCGGTACAGACGACATATGTCAGAGAATGTTTTGTTGCGATCAAAACTCTTGCGCCAGACTGGACTCGAACCAGCACCCTCTACTTTCCGCACAGGATGCTACGCTTCACATTGCGGATGTTTGATCACACACACATGCAGTCAGTTGTTACCTTTCGGCTGGATCAATATTATCACGACGCCTGTTGGGGGACCTAAGCTGATCATCATCACATCACAAATCTTTCCCCAAGCAGCTCGGTATAGAGATCGCCTGCAGGTATGTATCCGTAGAAAACGTCACGCGGTGTAGGGTGACTCATCATGGAACAACATAGCTTAATGCTCGTTAACTGACCAAAAATCATTCACGGAAGTGCGCTTTTATGCTTCAATATTCAACCGTAGTTCATCACAACGCATACACTGACTTTTTATCAATTCACATGATTTTTTTTTGATTTTTTATGATTCTGTAATCCGGCATGATTATTAAATGACGAGTACTTCGTGTTAGTCTTTGGAAATGCCCAGAGACTATTTGCTGCCGTCTGCAGCCCCATAAGTATTCCTCAATAGCTGCCTCTTCTTGAAGACTCTATAGCTCTATTTTCGTTGTAAACTATGAAATATGATATTGGCCCCTAAACTGATTCGTCAACCGCACATTTCTTTGAGATGTAAGTGATTTATTGGAGACTGCAACAAAGGCAGTAATGAGGGGACAGAACATAAAACTGCCAAGAGCACAGCTTGGGATAAAAGAGTAAACCACTTAATAAGAAAGTGACGGAGAAATAGTTCCGATATTAGAGCAAACAACCATACGCAGCATCAACATATCATTTCTGAAACTGCATGCTTTAAAGGTTGAATCGTGATCGCTAATGATATTATACCGAACGCACTTAAACCAGAGTGACGAACTCAATAACCGTAGAAGCGAGGACAAGCACTGCAATGACAAGAACAGTCACACGATCTTGGTCCGCAGTACATCGTTCGAAAGCAAACATAAGAGGGCTCTTGGTGATGCCTTCGGCTGGACCGATGGCGACCATGAGACTCGTGGCGGTGTCTGCAATTGTCACTCGAAGGAGAACCGCGACGTGCTGGACTTCGAGCGGTCTGTGGGACGTCGGACGGCTGGCTGCTCTGGACGAATGCCTGCAGGTGACCACGTCTCTTCACCTCGTCGTAGAGCACATCGGCGTTGCGCAGATGGATTGGGTTGGAGGTCTCGCCGACCTCGTAGATGTCGCTCGGAGAAATGCCAATAGCTCTGGTCTTCTGCTTGAACTGCTTGAAGAGGTCCCGCTTGTCCTTATAGGGAATGATGACGCGTGGCATCTCATCCACGTACAGCTTGAACGTAACGATCTTCAGGTCTTCAGGCATTCTGGGGAGAGAGTAACCGACGCTTTCGAGAGGAGACGCTGGTTGGACAGCACGCAATGGAACAGCAGCGGGTGCAGAGCCGACCGACGATCGATGCCGATGACTAACACCCCGTCGGAAAGGGCAACTCGTACGGAGTACGCGACGCGGTGCCCTCGCATTTAGGGCTTGTCTACATACCTGAAGCAGTGGGACGCGTTGTCTCAAGGGGCTTTGTATTGATGGGAATCTCAAGCATCTTAGACACATTCTGTTATCGTCATGCGTCTTTCATGGAACGGAGATAAAGGCAAGTAAAGCCACGGACATTGTTCGAGCTTTTGCTGCACAGCTTTTCTAGCGCACTTCAAAACTATAAAATCCTGCTATTGGAGCACAGTAATAAATAAAGGCTAGCTGGCGATCAACAAGAAACTACGTCCTAGTACCCTCTATTGAAGACATTTTGAATGTAGCTACCTTTCCAGACTTTGAAAAGGATAAAAAAGGATAAAGGACGGCGTTATTCAATCCCCTTTGGGATGCGCCACGCATTCTACTTCTACGGGATGTCGCGGAGGCGAGTTGAATGCGTATTTGGCCCAGACAAATGACTTGACTTGCGGTGGTCAGCCGATAGATAATTCAGAATGTTATCCCTCCATGGCGAACGAATTCACCGACCTAGGAATGGAGTACTTGACTGGCTTGAATGGGAAATCCGAATCAGCAACTTGTAATCGGGTGCACGTGACATGCCGTTCCTTCCCCGACTGTGCTTGCAGGCTCCATGTTTTATGTTAGGATAAAGATGACGTTTTTAGATGTGAGCGTAGGCACTAGTGCCTTGCCCACATATCAGCAAATTATATAGATTTTATTCAGGCTGGGCAGTTTGAGGAGATGCCAACTGTCGTCTGCAGCTGACTCCTTTTCTAAAGGCCTTCCCTAGGACAGCCAAGCGTCGTTCTATCTCCGGAGTCGATGAATTGATACCAGACCGGTTGGGAAGGATATGACACCTACCCGTCCATGGTTGTCCACCGAAGGCGAAGGCCAAATATGCATTCAAACTGCCTCTAAGACATCCGTACATAGAAGTAGAATGCGTGGCGCATCCCCAAAAAGGGACCGCCTAACGCTGCCTTTTCTCATTTGTCCTTATACAGTGTTGAATAAATCTAGCAAAAAGTGTTCAACTATCAAGTATCTGCCAAACTACCAAAACAGGTGTGAGCTACGAAAAGATTCCATGCATACCATCTATGTATCGTACGTATGCACGGTGGTTTTCGTGCATTGCTTGAGAAAGATGAAAGAGGAAGCAACTGCGACAGGAGGCATGACTCGCTTCAATGCACGTCCACACTGTTGAAAATAAGCACTGCTTCCCACGCTAAAATGCAGCTCTGTTTAATTATGTCTTTTATGGGCTTTTTTCTTGGGCAAGGTGTCCTAGCCATTATGCCCTCTCCCCAAAGCCTTTCTTACTTCTGCTATTACCCGTGGCAGGAGATAACTGCTACACACAAAGCGCACCAGTTTGATTTCTCCTAAACTAAGCCACTATCTTCAAAACGTGGAGTAAACTCGCCATCGAAGAATTTCTTGGGCCACCGCTGAGTTCTTCAACTTTTAGTTCAATAACCTTCATACGTAAGAAAGTGGCTAAATGAAAGAATTTGGGAAAATGTGTTTTATTTCTATTTAGGTGTAACATATCAGCCCATGCATGGCACATTCTACATCAGTCAAGTCTTCCGCTGTGTGACGGATATCCTTGGAGCGGACCAGTGGACGTTCGCTGAGCCTTTGCAAACGAGCACTGAATGTTTTGCTGTCAAAGATCAGCACCAAAGAACAGCGCCAACGAGTGCACAGCGATCGGCGCCAGAAGGCGCCTGCGAAGGGGTTTTGTAGTCATCTGTCATTATTGCGAAGGAAACATCCACTAATGCTGTTCTCTCAAACACCTTAACCTATGCAGGGGATGGTACTGGTTCCCTATGCAGGAATTCTTGAGCAGTAGTGCTATCATTCTTGATTTTTGGATACTATGTACTACGCTAATTTACTCTATCCAGTGGTGAAGTTTGTTACCTCTGCGTAGCTGTAGGGTGAGTATCTCCCTAACTTCTAAATGGTTAAACATTAGGAGATAAAGGTTTTTGACGGTTGCAGATACGTTGACAGAACGGCTAGATGGTCAAGCAAACCTCGCTGTATCGCATGTGAAGGTCCTAGTGCGCTCACTCCCATAACAATATTCGCAGAACTTCTACATATAGGCCTTGATGTCCTGGAAGAGGACAAAGATCGCGCGTTAGTTTCCCACTGAGCGCCGTCCGGTCCAGCGACTATTTTGCCCTTCAAACATCAGCACCAGAAAAACACCGTCATAGCAAACACGATGATGAGGGTGTGGAAATGGAGGTACAACGGACAAGGTAATAGGGTTGACTATATAGAAGGAAGGAGCAGAAAACAGTACTAGGTTTTCTTGCTACTCGACTTTCCTTTCTGTGAAACTAAGGCGAAATAAGGGTTGGAGGTCACTACTATGACGACCAACTTTTCCTACCTTCTCCCTTCCTAAACTTATCATTCTGGTGGTACCCTACTGCCAGGATAGAACATGCCATTCTAGCCAGGTTATTCATATCAAGTACCTAACAGAGAGAGCCCCTCTCCGCGAACCCGACCTGCGAGAAAACTGCGCTACAAGAACCGGTTAGGAAGCTAGGAGAAACGGCGATCGTTAATTATTTCGAAGGAACACGCCATGTGTTTCACATCTACATGGAATTCATGGAATAATTGTGACCAATTGTCACACGAATATTTAAGTCGGGCTGTTGAAAGGAAAATCATTCTTTAATTTCTTCCTACTTATCCTACTTATCCTAATAGGATCACAAGCAGTGAGGGATAAAGGTTAAATGTCCTAAGCAGGCATTCGCATTACTCCTATGAGACACCTGATTCAGGTTCTTCTCGTCATCATGAAAACAACCCTTAGCAAACAAAACTGCTGTCGACAGCGGCATATATTTGTACACATAGCAACACACCGAATGCAACGAAGACGTGTGTGGAGTTTAAAAAATCGCAGTTTAAAGACTGTCATCCAAAAAGTTGAGAACCACGAGACGTGTATGAATTGTTGTGCTATGATATGTATATGCATCAAAACTGCTAACAAAGGGCGATGTTTGGAAATGGTTCACCTCATTGTGTGTATGCGCCATGCGTTCTACGCCGATAGAGATATAGGACGACGGAGTCTTCCACTGTATGGGGCGGTGTCTCCTTTAAACCGAACGAACCGGCATTTGACCAGTGCTGACGGAAGGACAGTCCTCTCTCAAAGCCCTGTTGACGATTCAAACGGTTGCCCCCCCCACCCCTCCAATGCCTCAGAGCCATCCACAGTAGACGGCTCGAAGGTAGTCCTGTGGAATTGACATCGTGATTAAAGCTATACGGGGCAACGTTGCTATAATGGAAAAGCTTCGAGAACAGTCTACAACTACCATCAGGTGGATCATGGCTACCTATGTATGCGGAATAGAAAGTTCTGGAACCTTCGCAAAACGGCGTAAGACTTTGACTAACCTATTTAATTTGTACACCTATTCTAAAGAAGTACTTAATCTGTGTTTGCTAGCAACGTGACGTCTTCTTTACGTAAGGAGGAGAATTACGCATTGACATCACTTCACATCTAGCGGAACACAGCACAGCACATATCAACGCAGGTTTTACCTTTAATACAGCCCACAAAATGTCCCCGTTTTACTTTCCGAAGTGTACCCTTCACATGAAACGGAATAAAGGACGATGTTAAAACGCCCTTGTTTCGGATAGGTCAGGGGTTCTATTTCTATAAGATGTCACGGAGGCAAATTTATTGTGTTCATATTTCGCCCATAGAGTGACTTGCGGATGATGACCGATGGACCAGTCTGCGTCTTCCCACACACCTTTCACAATCTGGTCTAATACCAATTCGTCGAATCTGGAGAGGGGCTTGGTTGAAGTTGGTGAGACCCAAATCTAGAACCACGATTAGGTGAGCACACGACACTCCGACTACACTATCACGCCCGTCGTTCTCCACTTATATGTATATCGGGATTCGAAAATATATAGGCTTGTGTTTCTGGATATAGATTGAGTTTTTCATGGGGAAATATGTCATCAGGCCGGACATCCGATGATTCGTTCCCTCTCAAGCGATGCCATCTGTCTTTGCACTACAAGGACCACTAGATCTATTTACACGGATTTGTGGAGCATGGGAGCATGTCGCACTGAATATATACTGAATATATAGGTCATCTGTAAAAAAATACGACATTAAGTTACGGCTAAATTTACGCTTATGCGATCGAGATTAGCTGTCATCGCATTTAGTACCCTGTTACGGAGTTACTATTGCTTACCCACGCGAAATAGCATAAATAATTCTCCCTTGAACAACAATTTATTGCCCAATTCTTATGTGCTCACAATGTGTTCCAGCTTCATTCATTCTACTACCAGAAGCACCACTTTCATCGATCTTTATTGGCAAAGCCTTGATAAGATTACGAAACGAGTACATTGAAGCACGTGATGCTGACTAAAGCACGGCACAAAATCCAATTCCGCTTCATTTCAGGATAACCTAGTGTCATCTCTACGAAAGGAATGAACAAGAACAATCTCACTCAAAGCTCAGTGTCCATGGAAACGTGGCGCACCACGGCTACGTCCAAAGTCAGCGCAGTACAGAGGGCAGTGATGGAGACGTAGGTCGTGCATAGTGTTCCAGAACGGGCACGGCGCTCGGAAAGGACCAAAGTCATAGCGCTGGCCTGGAGTAGGGCGACTGCGATGACGTCCTCGAGATCGATCTCGGCTTCTGGAGCGGTCCCTCGAGCGCGATCGGCCTTCACGGGAACGGTCTCGCATTCTGCAGCGATCTTTCGAGAGAGAGCGCCGTCTTCGAGAACGGCTACGGCTTCTGGAGCGTCGTCCACGGGAGAGCCTACGCCCACTTGGTCGACGATTCATTCTGCGGTAGCGTCCAGCACGATAGCGATCTGCCCAACAGCACTGTCGACAAGGGGCGAAATCACCGCTGGAGGACGACGACTCGTCCTCAGTGTCGTCGTCGATGACGTGCAGCTGGTGCGAGCAACAGTCCTGAGCAGCTTCCAGAACTCTGTCGGCGTTGTTCGTACGAGTCAGCTCACCGTCTCCGTCCATCCAGAAAATGTGCTCCAGCGGAATACCGAGCTCACTCATTCTCCTCTTGAATGCTTCGAATAAGTCGTCCTTGTCCTTGTAGCTGATCGTAATTCGAGGAGTGCGGCTCATATGGATCTTGAACGTGACGTTCTTGGCTTCAGAAGCGGGTTGTTCGGGCATGGTAGGGCGCTGGGAATGTGCGTCGATCGAACGACTCTGCGCGTAGCACCGCCCGCTGCGACTGCAGAGAACACCGCTCTGAAAAACTGCTGCGAATGACTCATCGGCTGAGCGCTCTTTGGCCCTCTATTTTCGATAGAGACACCTGAGGTACAAGTCCTCGTGTCTGTTAAGGAGTGAGAACTTGTGGTGTGGCGCATTAGCCAAGAGGCGCCGCTTGAGATCGAGATCGCGCTTCGCTCCCCTGTTTTGTGGCCTGCAAGTTTGATGCCCTACCCCGTAGCCGCTGCTATCGTTTACCCTCAAGTGATACTTCGAAAAAGTGGAACGCATGGCGCATGCCCAAGTGGTTGCTCAGTCGTGGGGGCTTCTGTAGGTGTATATAGCATCAATCTCTTATGACCATCTGTGAAGCAATCTGGTCAACCTATTCATAGTTCTACGTGTATGTAGCCTCGTCAAATTTTTGTATGAGCATTTGTCAACCCACCCATCCCCCTCCCCCCACGTTCCCTTTGCTAATGCCTAACCTTGAATCGCTTCAGAAACCTTGTAGGGTAGAGTCACGCCGGCTTCCACTTCATTTTTGGAAATTTACCAAGTTTGGATACAATTTCTCCCTTTTATACGATTTTCAGTTAAATTTTCAAGGATTTATGAATAAGGATTCATAAATCTGTTCTCCTGTTACGAATACTGTTACGAGTTATTAGTAAGCAAACTCGATGAAATATAAGGAGGATGACACTTCTCTTCAAGGCGGCTGGTAACGCATTAGAAAAGGTTTCGGATGTTGCATCCACCCCAAATCGAGGTTTTTGGCTCGGGTCCTGTTCAGGTCCACCAAGCCTTCCACCCCTATCCATTAATTATCCATTAATTGGCACCCAACTTCTCTGGAAAGAAATTCCATTACCGTGATTATCGTGTTTGTCGTGGTTTTTGACAGAGCTTCCTCTTATGGTGTGATGGTGCAAATTATCCCCACCAAGTGCTTGATCGGGATGAATACCAGCAACCCACCATAAGGTTTAGACGCAACACATCTAGCCAGTCTCTGTGAACCTTCCTCTGGCGATTCTCCAATGGCTTCAAGATTTTTGGGTAAACTCGAATTAAAGACATGAGAGACGATACAAGAGAGGGTGTGGTAGGCCAGGCTTCAGAATATTTGGGAAGGTCAAAACACTGATTTGCCTATCAATTAGCCACCGCACGCCATTGTATGTAATTACAGGCCAAATATGTACTCACCCAAATTGCTCCCACGATATCGCATAAAAGCAGAGCGCGTGGCGCATTCCACAGTAGTTGGTTAACGCCGAGCTTTATTGTTTTTTTGTTCATTAACATTTGTCTTTGTAGAGAACTACTTTAATCGAAATGAAACAAAAATAAATTGACTTGAGAAAAAAAAACGAATTTTTCCATCATTTACAACAGACGACGCTTTGCATACCAACATCTCTCCGATGACTAATCCAAAAATTATAATTCTTTCAATTGTGGAACAAGGTAACAGGGTTCGTGTCGAAGATTTATAGGTGAAGTTTCGTATGGTTCTGCAAGCCAACGTAAGCACATGCGTGTAACATAAAGTGCAAATTCTTCTCTATCTCAATGTCCCTACTGTCTCGAAGAGAAAAAGCAAAAAAGAATAGTATTAATTAGAGCCTAGTAGTCGTAGTAACATCTGCACCTCATGCATGCTCGAAACACCATCGGATGAACGAAGATAGTGACAGCAGTGCGCATCCATCGCGGGTTGCCAGCACGGACATGGAAAGGTACAAAGATTTGGTGTTCTTCACAATGGTGGCGGCAGTGACGACATTTCCTGGATCGATCACGGCTTCTGGGGCGATGCCTTGAACGTAAGCGTCCTCTACGGGGACAGTCATGGCTTCGGAAGCTGCTTCCTGAGCAGCAGCGTTGTCGCCGGGAGTGACCTCTGTCTCTCGAACGCGATCGTCTTTCACGAGCACGGTCATCTCCTCCAGAGTGAATCTTCTTGTAGTAGCGTGTCGCTCGGCCGCGACGGGCCGTACAAGAGCTCAACTCTTCAGCACAGTAGGATTAAGAAGACTTCCCCTCACCTATCACGAATGACGTACAGACGCGGGACGCTGCAGAACTCCACAGCCTCCAGAAGCACCTCAGCGTTGTTCAGTCGCCTCGGCTCCACCTCACCGCTGCTCCAGTAGATGTTTTCAAGTGGAACTCTTAGCTCGGCCCCTCTCTTCTTGAACGCCTCAAACAGATCGTGCCAGTCCTTGTAGCTGATCGCAATCCGATTCGTAGGCGTCTCACAAAGCTTGAAGATGACCGCCTTGGCGTCGGAGTCAGGCTCGTCAGGCATGCTGGGGTAGGAATGAGAGGGTCGACCGGAGGCCGCTTCTTATGAACCGCCAACGCCAAGCGGGGTCGAGAGAACCCCGCTTGGAAAAACTACCCGCCCGCGAAATGTGCCGGATGGCTAACTACTGGCAGTCGCAATCAGCCTACTTGCTCTCGAAAAATTGCACCATCTCATATGCTATGTCTCCAATCGACTGGCCATTAGAAGTCACTGCGTTCAGGCCAAATACACCTTCCAAAAGCTGCAAAATCGAGCAAAAGTTGATAGAAGACGTTTTTCTAAAAAGGCTTATTCCGTGATAACATTAATCGTTTTCTGCCCTTTCCGACTGTTTTTAATTTCGAATTTATTGCATGCTCACTGCATGCAAGTCCATTAAAAACAAATAGACAAAAAGTTCTGCAAAACCAAGCAAAGTTGGAATAAAAGGTCAGTTTTCGAAAGTGTTTTCCACGTATAGCGGAGTTCCTCAAGGAGCGGTGTTATCGCCAATCTTATTTTTACTGTACACCTACGAACTTCCGAACTATCTTACCAATCTGGGTGTCACCTGTAAAATGTACGCAGATGATGTGAAGGTTTACAAAGAAATTGTAGACACTTCTGATGAACTATCCCTTCAGTCCGCGATAAATTACATCTCCAATTGGGCAGAAAAGTGGGGTCTACCACTTGCACATGAAAAAACATGCTTTCTAACAATTGGATCTAAAAGACAGTCACAGTTCCCAACATACAGTATTAATGGTCAGGTTCTTCAATGTAAAAGAAGCCCGCGATCTGGGATTCATCATAACGTCCAATCTATGCTTTTCACAGCACTGCAGACTTCTCGTTAAAAAGGCCGGCTACCGTATATATAACCTCTTTCGAGCTCTAAAGTCAAATCAACCAGAAATTTATATCCGAGCTTATAAAACATACAGTACCGCGCATGCCTTTTGGTCAATTCCCGAAAAAGCCGCTTTGGAGCGTTCCAAAGCGGCTTTTTTAAATAACTTTCTCTAAAATCAAGCTCTTGTGAAAAGAAACATATATTTGAGCTCAGCGGGCTAAGCTCTATCTTTTGACATATAAATCAATAGAGTTGAACAATGTATGTAGGCCGGACATAATCAATCGAGTGGGCGCGAGAGCCTGTAGTGTGACAGTTTGGAGAGTTTTATCGAAATTTCCAGCCGCCCTACTCAGAAATTGCCTTAAGACTGTTTACCTTGTCTTTGGAGTGCACCGTAAACAATGCATATAGAATCGAACCTATCAATCGAGTAGGCGCGACCACTCGCAAATTGCACGCGCGAGTGTGTTCGGAGCGCAATAACTCTGTCTGGATCGAATCGTTCCGGCTGCGGCTCGTGGATTTTGTAGGCAGTAGAAAGCTTCAATAGTACGCGAAAGTGCAGCGTTATAGATTCTAAAGAAGCGAAATTATGGCGGCGCGAAAATGCAGGTTAGCCGTGTGTGACGCGATTTTTTCCGATTTCAGTCGACCCCTGCAGGAAGACGCGGCGTGCTAACGGCATGCAAGCGCGTATGCTAGCAGAACACTGAAGGCACTTTACGACGACATGCTCGCAGCTCCTCAGCTGCCTGAACTGCCTTGGCCTCATCTGCCAGATTAGAGCGGCGTAAGATAGCGGTTAGAGTTTCTTGCGCTCTTACTCACCCAGATTTGAGCTTTGACTCTTGCAATAGCACAGTTCTCTTCAGCTCGAAGAGCTCTATCGAACGGTGTCACTCCCATCCAATTTCAGAAAAATGGATTTTTCGACGATTTCCCATCGAGGACGTGGGCGCCCCAGGCCGAGCCTGCGCGGACGATGACGTCATAGAAGATCGATATTTTAGAATTGGGCCATGCTAGATACCATTCGGTCCAGCTTTTCATGCTGGATTGAATGGTGTTATTGGGAGTAGGGAAAACTGTAATCTGGTCGAGTAATAGCGAGGAGAACATAGACCGTTGTTGTATTGCATTGCACGCGCGGCTGTGTTCTGAGCGCGATAACTCTGTCATGTGTGAACCTTTCCGGTTGCAGCTTCTGGGTTTTGTAGGCAGTAAAATGTTCTAATAGTGAGCTGAAACAGAGCAATGTAGCTTATGATTGGACTAAGTTATTGCGCTGCGAAAATGCAGGTTAGCCTTGTGTGGCGCTTTTTTTTTCCAATTTTGGTGGACCACTACGGGAAGATCCAGCGAGCAAACGGCCTACAAATGCATGGACAAGCAGAACGCTAAAGGTACTTTACGATGATATGCTCACCACTCCTCAGCTGCCTAAACCGCCTTAGCCCTAGCTGCCATTTTAGGACGGTGGACTTAGCGTTGAAGTTCCCTGCGCCCTTACTCGCCCATGTTTGAGTTTTCGACACTCCAAATAACACAATATTAGCTTCTGCACGAAAAGCTCTATCGAATGGTGTCACTCTCAACCAATTCTGGAAAAAGCGATTTTTTGACAATTTCCCATCGAGGACCTGGACCGAGCCTGCGCGGACGATGACGTCATAGAAAATCGATATTTTCGAAATTGGCCAAATTTCCTCGTTCAAAATTATCTAGGGGTTATTTTGTGCGCTGATTACGAATCCGACGTCCGTTTTTAAAAATTTCTCCGATTTCGGTAGGTTACCTGCCGCTTGAGGGTGGTTGGGGTCAGGATCACCGTTCACCCTCAGTCATCAGTTTGGGTGTCTTCTACCATAATCAGCCAAATGGACTTTTTCATCGTGTTAGACACCCCACTCCTGCCCTTAGATGAGGTTTGAGCAAAATCGGTGACCCTGACACAACCACCCTCAGTTATCCAGAAGAAAATCCAATACTTACCGAAATCGGCCAAATTTTCAAAAACGAACGTCGGATTCGTAATCAGCGCACAAAATAACCCCTAGATGATTCTGAACGAGAAAATTTGGCCAATTTCGAAAATATCTATCTTCTATGACGTCATCGTCCGCGCAGGCTCGGCCTGGGGCGCCCACTATACTTGTGTCCTTCCAAAATTTTTTCGAATAAACGAATAATCGAATATATTCGGTTTCACGAAAAACCGAATATTCGAATAATGAATATATTCGAATTTTGGACCTTGTCGAATATTCGAATAATGAATATATTCGAATTTTGGACCTTGTCGAATATTCGAATAATGAATATATTCGAATTTTGGGCCTCGTCGAATATTCGAATAATGAATATTTTCGAATTTTGGGCCTCATCGAATATTCGAATAATGAATATTTTCGAATTTTGGGCCTCATCGAATATTCGAATAATGAATATTTTCGAATTTTGGGCCTCACCGAATATTCGAATAATGAACATTCGAATATTCGAATTTATTCGAATATTCGTTCGAAATTATTCGATTCGGTCTGAAGTATACGACAGAAGTATTTGAAATGAAAGTCAAATTGAGCCCTAGGCTAAATGCCTTTTCTAAATTCTTCTGTAAGATCGTGTCTTCAATTTTCAAATCCAAACTCTTCTAATCTTAATGAATTCCGACCGTAACGCACAACTGACATAGTGCCACAAAATTTATCAATAGCGAATACTTTGGTTGAAATTGTAGATATTCTACGGCTTCTGATGTCCCTCGTAAAGCAAATACTCATGTCTACGCCTTGAATAAATAAATAAATAAATACAGAAATAAACGTAATCTCAAACACGACATGTTATTTAAAGGCATTATGTTAATATGTATATGATGTTTTATGTTACAAACCCGGACAAGAAAAAACAACAATTGAGTGAGGAAACACCTCGCCGTTAAGCTGAGAAATAAGGTCTCCTACAAGTGAATCACAGAAAAGGACTTTGAGAAGGATGAATGATGCTGTGGCAATTTGGAGTGAGATCGCGGCCAGTCTATACCCTTCCGACTGAGAAAATGAATGTCAAATAGTCTGCCCATGCGACACTTCTCGAACGGTACGACTGGAAGATGGTCTCCCAAACACATATTACTATTAACCAGAAGATCGCTCCTTGGCACTCAGCGTGACATACTTCCGATTGGTATTGGTGGCCGGTGATTGCGGTCGAAGAAAGCCTCAACCAAAGAACCAGGATGTGTTCCTAAGCCACACCAGCGGTAGACCAAACAAACCGACGATGAAGTACTTTCGACAGAGGTCGACCTTGGCCGCATCGTTCATGTTTCTCAAGTCCATTGGTCGGCCTTCGCTTGGGTAATTAAACATGTTTCCCATTTCGAATATTTTCATGGCTCCATATGAAATATGTATACCAAACGATAGAGCTCGAGCTGCTGAGCTCAAACCTTGGTTTTTCATATACTTGACTTTAGGCGAGTTATATCCAGAATGCGCAAAAACTGACTCCCAGTAGTCTATCTCAGTATCACCTGTATCGCCTGTCGTCCCGTTGATCATCGACTTGCTCGAGCGGGCGCCAGCAGCGTTTCCATTCGTCCCTGTCGCGTGCCAGAGTGGTCCAATGGATCCTCCTCACTCGAGGGACACGAAGAGCGTCATATCGGGCGTTCTTTCACGAAGAAGTCCGACCAACGCGTTGGTGGGCGTCCCGGTGTTCTCTTGACATCTCGCGGAATCCAGTCGGTAACGACTCTCGTCCCGCGGGTGTCTGCGAAGCGCATTACGTGGCCGGCCCACCTAATTTTCGACAACTTGGCTCACGCGACAGCGTCTCTGATCTTCGAACGTCGGTGAAGCTCGGAACTCCGGATGCCTTCTCTCACTTGCGTGAGTCGTGTCACTCCGAGCATCGTCCTCTCGATTGCACGCTGCGCGACGCTGATCGCGTGTTCATCCTGCTTTCGTATAGCCCAGGTCTCTGAGGCGTATGTTAGGGCGGGAAGAACGGTAGAGTCGAATAGCTGGGCACGGAGTCGGACGTTCTTCGTCTTCTTCGCGACTTCTTCGACGCTCTTGAAAGCTCCCCAAGCCGCTCGTTTCCTCCTGCTCAGCTCCGGCGCTAGGTCGTTGGCCATATTGACTTCGCGACCCAGATACACGTAGCTGGAGCATTCGGAGATGTTCACTCCGTTGAGCGAGAAACTTGTCCGTTCCTCATGAACTCGTCTTCGTAAGATTAAGCTGCAGTCCAACGTACCCACATACACGATCGAAGTCGGCCAGCATTCGCTCCGCCTGGCTTATGCTTGGTGTTATGAGCACGATGTCGTCAGCGAAACGAATATGGTGCAGCTGCTGGCCGTCGACCTTCACTCCCATGTCTTCCCATTCTAGTTCGCGCATGACGTTTTCGAGGGTGGCGCTGAAGAGCTTCGGGGATATGGTATCCCCTTGCCGAACCCCTCTCCTTACGTCGATGACGACGTCGTTGTAGAATGGAGAGATCTTGGTCGTGAATCACTGTACAGCTCTCGAAGGACTCAGATGCACTGAGTAGGAACGCCCTGAGTGAGCAGGGCGTCGAGGACCGCTTCAGTCTCGACGGAGTCGAATGCCTTCTTCAGGTCGATGAACGTAAGGCACAGCGGCAGCTTATACTCTCGCGACACTTCGATGAGCTTCGTAATGGTGTGTATGTGGTCGATCGTGCTAAATCCTCTCCGAAATCCTGCTTGTTCGCGTGGCTGTCCTTCGTCCAGCGTTCTGCTGATCCTATTCAGGATGACTCGAGTGAACAGCTTGTAGACAACGGACAGCAGGCAGATCGGGCGATAGTTGCCAATGTCATGCACGTCTCCCTTCTTGTACAGCAAGACGGTCTTGCTGGTCTTCCACTGAGATGGAACCTTCACTCCGACAGGTATCGTGTGAAGAGCCGCGCCAGGGTGTTGATGAGCGCTGGCGGGAGGTTATTCAGGTGTTCGGGTCTGATCCTGTCAAGGCCGGGTGCTGTACGTTTCTTCACCGACGAGATGGCGTGTCGGATCTCGGAAGGGAGAACAGAGGGAACGACGTATCCATCCTGCGGAAGATGGCATGGGGGCAGGTGGACGTGGCTATCGAAGAGATCGGAGTAGAAGTCGTGGATGACCTTCTCCATGGTCCTTCTGGAAGAGGTGACGGTTCCGTCAGGACGTCGGAGAGCGGTCATCTTGGTCTTGAAGTTGGCGAAGTTTCGGCGGGCATTGCGGATGCTCAACCCTGCCTCTGCTGCTTCAGCCAACACTTCCGCCCTTCTCTCCTTGAGATCTTCCTTTATAGCCGCTCTGCATAGCTTCGCAAGCTCGGACGTCAGCTGATAGTTGCCTGACTCTCGTGCTGCTCCACGCTGGCGTATAAGCTCGAGAGTTTCCGGAGACAGGCGCCTCTTGGTGGTCTTCAAGCTCTCGGCTCCCTTAGCACTATCGTAGAGATGGTGCACGAAGAGGTCGTATTCCTCATCGACGTTGTCCATGACGGCATCTTCCCAAAGGCCGGCAAGAGAGGTGTAAATGTCCCAGTTGATGGTCGTTCTGGGATTCCTCTTCTTGAACTTCGCGGCCTTCTCTCCTTGACGCGAAAAGCGAAACCTCGCGCGAAGGAGGCGGTGGTCCGATCCCGTGTAGAACTTGGGGACAACGGAGACGTCGGTCAGGCAATACTTGCGATTGAAAATGATGTGGTCGATCTCGTTGTGGAACTGGCCACCGGGAGATTCCCAGGTCCATCGTAGGGAGGGGAGGCTTCTGGAACTGCGAGTTTCCATGGATGGTCTTGGTCGACATGATAAACTCAGACAGCCTTTCACCTTGCTCGTTCCACTCCAAACCGTGGGTTCCGATGTGAAGTTCTTCTGGCGACCTTCGCGGTCCGATCTTGGCGTTGAAGTCGCCGACGATCACCTTGTAAGGTGTGATCTTCCTTATAGAACTTCTCCAGCTCCACGTAGAAGGCTTCGACCTCTTCGTCGTCGTAGTCGGATGTTGGGGCATACGTGACGAATACGGTCAAAGCTGGCACGGAGTCACATTGCTTCAGTCGCAGACGTCCGATTCGGGTTGTCAGAGACTCGTACGAATCGATGTTCATGGCCAAGTGCGTGTTGACGAGGACACCAACGCCGCCTACTCCCCTGCTGTCGCATGTTCCGAGGAACAGTTCTTCTCCGGAGACGTGGGCGGCGTGTAGGGGTGGTGTCTTCTCGTCTCGGTCAGTCCGATGACGTCGTATGTACTTGATCTTCTTGGCTTGTATCATCAGGTCCTCGACGGATGCTTCCGATGCAAGTGTGCGGGCGTTGTAAGTACAGATCGTCATCCTAGTCCTTCTCAATTTGCGCAGCCTGGTTAGGCCCTGAGATTTTAGCAGCCTCTCTGTACTTGTCCTTCCCATCGCTGCAGAAATGGGGGCTCTTTCGGGGTCAGGGGAATGAGGCCCTTTAGTGCTGCTGTGTTTGACTTCTATACAACACGGGTAGCTAGTCAGGCTCTGTCGTGCGGGCGAAGAGCTCCGGGCAGCCAGCCAGACTGCCCGAAGGGACGGGGCGAGACTTTTGAGGCGGCCCCGAATCGCCTTACTATGTACTCCCAGTCTACCGAGTGCAAGCTCTTGGCCGGGCCGACACAGTTACAATCCGCACAGTCATGGACACATCCGCGCACACTGTGCACGAACATGCCGCTCCCACGCACAAGGAACGCGTCGACCCGACACAGCAGGAGCAAGGAGTCCATCCCCTGCATCCCACCTGCGTCTCTGGGCAGTACACGGTCGCATTTGGTTCGCGTTTAAATCCCTTATCCACCACCCGGGGACGTGCCACGTGGCCCTGCGACAAGCGGCCCGAGATCCTTCTTAACAAGAGAGCCCGAAGGCTCTCTATCGAGGGAGATCCGTGGCTATCTCAGTAGCGTCGAATATATTCGAATATATTCGAATTTTGGGCCTCAGCGAATATTCTAATAATGAATATTTTCGAATTTTTGGCCTTATCGAATATTCGAATAATGAATATATTCGAATTTTGGACCTCACCGAATATTCGAATAATGAATTTTCGATTATTCGAATTTATTCGAATATTCATTCGAAATTATTCGATTCGGTCCGAAGTATAGCGCCCACGTCCTCGATGGGAAATCGTCGAAAAATCCATTTTTCTGAAATTGGATGGGAGTGACACCGTTCGATAGAGCTCTTCGAGCTGAAGAGAACTGTGCTATTGCAAGAGTCAAAGCTCAAATCTGGGTGAGTAAGAGCGCAAGAAACTCTAACCGCTATCTTACGCCGCTCTAATCTGGCAGATGAGGCCAAGGCAGTTCAGGCAGCTGAGGAGCTGCGAGCATGTCGTCGTAAAGTGCCTTCAGTGTTCTGCTAGCATACGCGCTTGCATGCCGTTAGCACGCCGCGTCTTCCTGCAGGGGTCGACTGAAATCGGAAAAAATCGCGTCACACACGGCTAACCTGCATTTTCGCGCCGCCATAATTTCGCTTCTTTAGAAGCTATAACGCTGCACTTTCGCGTACTATTAAAGCTTTCTACTGCCTACAAAATCCACGAGCCGCAGCCGGAACGATTCGATCCAGACAGAGTTATTGCGCTCCGAACACACTCGCGCGTGCAATTTGCGAGTGGTCGCGCCTACTCGATTGATAGGTTCGATTCTATATGCACTCTTCACGCGCACTCCAAAGGCAAGCTGGACAGGCTAGGAGCATTTCCTAAGCAGAACGGCTAGAAATTTCTATAAAACTTCCCAAACGGTCACTCTACAGGCTCTCGCGCCCACTCGACCTCACTCTACGAGTGATCGCGCCCACTCGATTGATAGGTTCGATTCTATATGCATTGTTCACGGCGCACTCCAAAGACAAGCTGAACAGTCTTAAGGCAATTTCTGAGTAGGGCGGCTGGAAATTTCGATAAAACTCTCCAAACTGTCACTCTACAGGCTCTCGCGCCCACTCGATTGATAGGCTCCATTCTATATGCATTGTTCACGCGCACTCCAAAGGCAAGCTGGACAGGCTAGGAGTATTTCCTAAGCAGAACGGCTAGAAATTTCTATAAAACTTCCCAAACGGTCACTCTACAGGCTCTCGCGCCCACTCGACCTCACTCTACGAGTGATCGCGCCCACTCGATTGATAGGTTCGATTCTATATGCATTGTTCACGGCGCACTCCAAAGACAAGCTGAACAGTCTTAAGGCAATTTCTGAGTAGGGCGGCTGGAAATTTCGATAAAACTCTCCAAACTGTCACTCTACAGGCTCTCGCGCCCACTCGATTGATTATGTCCGGCCTATATACTTTATTCCACTTTATTGATTTATATGTCGAAAGGTAGAGCTTGGCCTGCTGAGCTCAAATATATGTTTCTTTTCACAAATGCTTGATTTTAAAGAAAGTTATATAAAAAAGCCGCTTTGGAACGCTCCAAAGCGGCTTTTTCGGGAATTGACCAAAAGACATGCGCGGTACTGTATGTGAGGCCAATTGTTGAATCGGGAATCACGGTATTCAATCCAACTATGAAGAAAGATATCGAGCTTTTGGAAAGTGTTCAAAATAGCTTCACTAGAAAACTTATGATGAGATGCTTTTCAATGAACTACGATCAGATTCCACATGCTTCTCAAAGATCAGTCTTATTTG
Source organism: Heligmosomoides polygyrus bakeri (assembly GCA_947359475.1). Classification (NCBI taxonomy): domain Eukaryota; kingdom Metazoa; phylum Nematoda; class Chromadorea; order Rhabditida; family Heligmosomidae; genus Heligmosomoides; species Heligmosomoides polygyrus. The sequence continues at coordinate 74,403,358 of OX375869.1, forward strand.
GCCTACCGTCGCTCAAGAATAGAAGAAAAGCAGATCATGTCGATAAGATCATGATAACATAACATAATAGATAACATAACATAACATAATAACATAATAATAACAAAATAACAATAATATAATAACATAATATAATAACATAATGATAACATAACATAGATAACATCATGATCGTGTCATGATGTTCAAGATCATTAGCAACAAGTTATCCGTTAACCCAACCGATTTCTTTGATGGCGCTCTGACGAGATCCGTAAGAGGAAAGCTTAAGCTTCGAGTTTCAGTTGCCAAAACTCGAGACAGATCTGATTTTCTAACATACAGAACACTTGGTGATTTCAATCTGCTGCTAGGTAAATACGAAGACATGTCAAGGTTATCTGTACAGGTCTGCAAAAGGTTTTCCACACCTTAAGCATTATAAAATATTGCGCATTCAATAGACGCTTATTATGTCATCGAATTCAATGTGCATATGGCTCATTCTTTCGTGTTTTGTTGTGTCGTGTATGTACAGTTTTTTGTGTTCCCTCATTCTTTAAACAAGACTGTTGTCTTTGTTTAAATAAATAAATAAATAAATAAATAAATAAATAAATAAATTCATGTAAGGAAATGTTGGCGCCAGAACTTAATGCGAATAAAACAAATGGAAAACGAACAAGGAAACAGGGAAGCAAAGCATTTACATGTTTAAAAGCAGTTTGAAGATATGCACTGGGTAAAGCGGATGAACTGTTTAGGTTTTATTTTGAGCTGCGAATCATGTCGTTAAGAAAGCTGACAGGTCGAACTGAAGGAACCTTTCCCCAACTTTAGAGTATTTCACCCTAGCAGAGCCCTCGTCTTTTATGTGTATTACACTTGGTCAACCTCTTCTTCGTTACTATAACTAAACTACAATGTTTGGATATGTTTACGAGAACCTATCACTAGACAAGATATCAACTTTAATCACATGCAACTAAATTCAACGCACTGCCGTCATGGAACAGTAATCGGTGGAGCACAGCGGACGGCGCTCGTAAATTCCCCTTGATATGCGCCAGGGATTCCGCATCTAACCATAAGTGATGAGGTGAAGGCTGTTCGAATTTGGTTCCGGTCAACATGCTAGTGACAACCCAATGGAAAATTCAAAGTCTATTCAATTTACTTTCTTTAGTCTCAAGTGGCTGGTACAGATGTCCTAAGCTCTCATAGCGATGTTTAGTTGCGATCAAAATTCTGGCGCCATGCGGACTCGAACCCACATCACCTGCTAAGCAGGTAGAAACGCTCTACGCCATTACGCCACGGCGCTGTTTCATCGAACACAATATCCACACCCCAAAGTCTACTGCGTCTCATACCAATTCACCGTCTACGGCAGGACGGAAATGGCCAAGGCGCGAAACGAACATGGAGTCCACACGGCGCGCCAGGTTGGGCCTATCCCAGTCGGTAGGGGGCAACCGTAAAATGGCAACTGCGTACGCCATCCCATGCTCCACAACTATATCCGCTGAATTGAAATAGAAGCCCTCGTGTGATCAAAGAGCAGCTGAAGCACTCCTAGAAACTAAAGCAATTGGGTGGCGATGGAAACCACTAAATGCCCCCCCCCCCCCCCGACTAGCATAAATCCGGCAGGTGTCCTCACGGCTGCGTCACCTGCCCGTAAGTGAGCAAATAAAGGATAAAGAACGGCGTTATTAAATCCCTTCCGTGGGGTGCGTCACGCATTCTATTTCTAAAGATATCGTGGAGGCAATTTGAACGCGAGTTTAGTCTGTACAATGATGACTTGCAGTTCGCCATCGAATGAACAAGTCATCTTTTATCCTCACCAGACAAACCTAGTGACAGTTCACCGAGGGAAGAAAGGCTTGGCTGGCCTGGAAGGGCAATACGAACCAAGAACATGGAATTGGGTGCACGCAACCATGCGCCAAAGTCTGAAAATACATCACCTAAAATTTATTGGGTATTATAGCAATTACAGCTGTTGTTTGGGAATACTCTTGCAGGCATAAAAATTCACTATATAACCGTTTCAGCACCATGTCTTAGGCTGAAAAAAATCTATTTTATTTACTGTTATCTATCCAGCCTGGAAATCGTCGTGTAACGACCAACAAAACAGATAGACCAAAATCTTCAGAAGCCGAGAGCGGATAGCAGATAAGGAATATGTATTCGCTTGTCTCTAATCGCAAGTAAAACTTCTTGATAACATAAATGATACACCTTTGGCAAAAGAAGTTATGCTTTGTTACTGACTTGGTGCAGTGAATAAAAGGCGGTACATACTTCCTGCAGCTGCTTTGTTTCCTCTCTCAGCTCTTGTCAAGAATATGTCATGTAGTCGATCTATTCTAGTCGGATGGAGGGGAGACTTCGCTAGAAAAGCGAAACAAACACAACCACTCTTTGGCGTATTCCCTGAAGGAAACTGCATAGAAGGGTGCTCTTGTGAGCTTCCTCAGTGGGTAGCTTCTGCTAAACTCTTCCCTTTCAATTTTGCCATTGCAATAGGAAAGAACAAGTGAGATGCCACTTTCGCACTAGGAGAGATCTGGCTAGCATATTGTGGACAGACGTGGACATCTGCCGTCATCTAGCAGCTGAGACTTGTCACACGATGAAGGGTAATGGGTCGGCGTTAACCAATACTTGGTTAGGTTGCGCCCATCCCACTTCTACGAGATATCGTGGAGTCCAGATGCGTATTTGATGAATACAATTACTTGCGGTAGCCAGCCGATGGACAAAGCACTCTTTTGCCCTTTTCAGATAATTCTATACCAAATAGCCGCCGTTGAGGAACGGAAGGCTTGGTTAGCCGTAGCGAGACCCGAATCAAAAGTCTCGATTCTGGGTGCACGCTGCAGCCAGTTTCTCCTCCGACTGCGTTGCTATGAGGACAAAGCGTCTAGTCAAGGTACCATAGCCTAAGCAAAGACAACAAGAGTACAATACGTGGCGCAATCAGAAAAGATGGAAAGGAACAAAGCCAGCTTCCTATTTTCTACCGACATCTCAGACAGTGGTACTCATCACACTTCAGTATCATCCGCGCTGAATTCCTTATCAGAGCCATCTGCCACAAGAGCGCTTTGGGTAGAGTCATTGTTCACGAACTATTGCTTCATAAGGACCAGAAGGACATTCCCCCACACGATGACCGGCCTCCGGAATGCGCTCAACGAAAAGTATAATGCTCTTCGCGTCATCGAATCATTGGGTTAATCTGGCGGGGATAAGGGCTGACGTCGCTGGCGTCTACTCGAACAGGTGAACGACCAACGAGACCATAGCTGGTAGAGGTGATGGCCTTTTCTGCTAGACATACTATGTAGCACCGATTGAATGACATTCAGATAATCCGCTGTGATACTTTGCTAGTTTTGACATAGATCCTGCCAGTCCACTCTGCTATAAAAGAGGTTCCAATTGCCTCTATTAGTCAACAGGATCTTTGAACAAGACCTGCTCTTGAACAATGATAGCTGAATAACAACGATTTTCGCCTCTCACCTTACGATTAGAATTGTTTCCTATTCTGAAACATCCTTTGCCGCCTGCTAGGTACCTTAATATAATTTATCAGTATGATCAGAATAAATAATACATTTCTCGACTGTGTACTCTCATTCCTCCTATTACATAACAGAACACAACTTGTAACGACCTTTATTTGACAAAGACTCGATATGATAATGTGACCAGTACAACGTGAAATGAGATTCTAACTATAGTACAACACAAAGTGCATTCTACTCTACAGCAAGATGATACACTGCGGTTTCTAGGAAACGAGAACGAAGAAAAACGGTTTTTCGCGGGTCTCAGCAGCCATGGAAACGGCGACGGCCGCCGCCACCGCCGAACGGAGGAGGACAGTGTCCGAAGCCTGGGTCCATCATAGGGTGCCAGAATGGGACCGGCCCTGGGAACGGTCCAAAGCCGTGGTGATGTCCGGGATGGTGCGGATGGTGGTGATGGCGTCTTCGGGATCGATCTCGACTTCTGGAGCGGTCCCTTGAGCGAGAGCGGCCTCCATGAGAGTGGCCCCGGCTTCTGGAACGAGAACGGTCTCCGCGGGAGTGGCCACGGCTTCTGGAACGAGAACGGCCTCCGCGGGAGTGGCCACGGCTTCTGGAGCGAGATCTGCCTCCACGAGAGCGGTTACGACCTCTGGAGCGGTTCTTTTTACAACAGCGCTTTCCACTTTTGGGATATGCCAGGCAGCACCTTCGGTGAGGTGGCATTTCGTCGCCGCTGGATGACGATGATGACGACGAGGACGACTCGTCTTCGCTGGTACTGCTGATAACGTGCAACTGGTGAGAGCAGTAGTCCTGGGCAGCTTCCATGACAACGTCGGCGTTGTTCAGACGAGTTGGTTCAGACTCTCCGTCGATCCAGAATATCTTCTCCAGTGGAATACCGAGTTCAGCCGTCTTCTTATTGAAGGCCTCGAACAGGTCGTTCTTGTCCTTGTAGGTGATCTTAATACGAGGCGTACGCGTCCTGCGGATGCGGAAGGTGACGGTCTTCGGTTCGGGAGCAGGTTCGTCGGGCATGCTGGGCAGCAGTGGAATGAGTGTTGGTCGGACGGCGGGCGCTTAAGTACCGCCCCGTTGTGGTCGAGATCTCCGTTTCGAAAACCCACTGGCCGCGATGACTCATCGTCTGGCCGTGCCCACGTGCTAATTCTGATTTTCGAAACTATTTCGCAATCGCGGCGATAAGGAGCGCTGCCCAGATAGGAGAACTGCTTCCGAGAAGAAGAAGCGGTGTGCGGCTGCCCTTTCGCTCTCGAGTACTTTGGAGGTCAGGACGTTTTAAGAACAACATCGGAACACATTTACTTGGGTTGAAGCTCTGCTTATAAAACCGAATCACGCACTTTCAGCTATGAAAACTACGCCAGCTTCAACTCATTGCAATTGTGTCCATTTTCCATAACAACGTCAAATTCTAAACCGCATGGAAACTGGAACAATTGCGAAACTGAACGTGTTTCGTGTGAGCAGACACATGAGAGGATATGCCTACATTTTTGTGTGCTGTGGAGCTGTGCCAAAACAGAAAAGGCAAACTAGTTTTCGAGAGCGGGGACTTAACAGAGAGAGACTTCACGCAGCCAGAATTTTTGTTATCATTCTGTGAAAAATGCGATGATCTATGTAGACGTCTGCATAGCGCAATTTCTCCTTTTCTAATATAATACACAATACATTGAATGATTTCCTGCGCTTCAACACAAAGTTTAAACCATTATTTTTCCTTGAAAAAATTCTATCGCGCGTTGAATTGTTTGAGTGGGTGAATTTCAAAAATTTCAAAGCATCCTACAATAGACTCCATGAAACCTACAATGTATGCTAAATGTTTCTTGAATAAAAAAAACTATTCTAGCCGTCTCGAAAGTCTTCATATTAGTTTAAAGGACTGTTCTGATTTGAAAGATGCCCATTTTGATTTCAGAATTGCCAAGCTCTCTTTGAAGAGTGCCCAAATTGATTTAAAAAGCATCTATTTTTACTGAAGATTGCATGATTAGAAAGCTAATATAGCGAAGGCGTGGTCTTCTGAGCGCAGAGTCGAAATGAGGCCAGCGAATCGAAATTGGTCAGCGCCTCAGCACATGCGAACTTGTGCTCAACTTTCACTCGATTGAGCTAATACCGGACCACTGGTGGTACATTGGAGGTCTTCACCGCTCGCTTCGAAGTGGTCAAGCACCGTTTACTTCAACAAGGAGTAGATTTTAGCAGTGAAGTGAAAAGACGGACTGAAACTGCACCACCTCTGCGTTAGTCGACTCATTTCGGGAGATTATTCCCGAATCCGAGCGAACATGAAGCAGTCGGAGGAGGCACCGGCTGTACTTCGAATTGACTCAAGGTTGAGGACCGAATCAGGTCTCTCATTTTTACGGTTCGGCGAATCAAACTTGGCTGCGGAGAACGAATTTCAGAAAACAAAAGTTAATCATCGTCTGGCCACTGCAGGTTATTGTACAGGCAGAATAGACATTTAAATTGCCTTCGCAACATCCTGCAAAAATACAGGGTGTCTCAAAAAATGTATACACTGTTTGAAAGGTGATAACCTTGCCCTCAGTAAAGGCACTAAAAGCGCTCGTATGAAAGCCCAAGAAAATAGAAATTTTTGGACATATGAGCGATATGGAGTGCACCATGCACTCGTCTGAAATTTTGCATTTTACACTCGATTAATTGCGTTTCGCTTGAATACTTGCTATAATTTCTTCATAAAGACGCTGTATCAATTGATTTAGGCTTTTTAAGATTTAAAACTTAAAAACACACTACGGCTTGCGAAAAATGCAGAGAATCCTAAAAATGCAGGCAATATTTGAGGACTTCTGACATTGCTGCCAGTGAAGCTTTTGAAGACGTTTAAGCCTCATATGAAAGCATAGTGTGACGAGATTTTTGTAGCAGGTAAATAATCAAGATTGCGCCTTGACCCCGCCGGAAATTTTGCATTTCTGACTCGATTGATTGTGCACGGGCTGAATGCTTGCTACAATCTTGTTATTACTTTGCCAGATTAACCTGTGCTGTGCTTCTTCTAACGTTTTTCTTCGCCTAGGGGCTGCAATTATGCCGAATAACCTCTTCATTCAGCTTAAATGTGGCTTCATCACTCCACAGCATCCGCCTTTGAAAACGAGGCTCCTGTTCACATTTAAATTGTGCAATCAATAAACTCGCGCGTCACGTGTCTTTCTCGTGGTTGTCAAGTTCTAAACGATAAAAGAAGCACAGCACAGGTCAATCTGACCAAGCAGTAACAACATCGCGAGAAGTATTCAGCCCATGCACAATCAATACAGTCGGAAATGCAGGGTTTCAGGCCGGGGCATGGCGCAATCTTGACTATTTGCACGCCACAGAAATCTCGTTACCCTGAGCATCGTATGAGTTTCAAACGTCTTCAACAGCTCCACCAGCAGCAATGTTGGAATCTTTCAAACAGTACTTGCATTTTTTGTGATGACCTGCATTTTTCGCAAGCCGTAGTGTGTTTTCAAGTTTCAAACCTTTAAAAAAGCACTAATCAATCGATACGGTCACTTTGTGAAGAAATTATAAAAAGTATTCAAGCGAAACACAATCATTTGAGTACAAAAATGCAAGATTTCAGACGAGTGCATGGCGCACTCCATACCCCCCCCCATTTGTCAAAAATTTTCTGTTTTCTTAGGTTTTCATGGGAACGCTTAGCTTCTTTAGTGCCTTTACTGAGATCAAAATTATCATCTTTCAAACAGTGTATACTTTTTTTGGGACCCCTGTAGAATTCGTGGCGCCTGCCAGTGAAAGTTTGACTAAAGTGGAATTATACCGTTTGCTTTTTTTAAATGTTCTAGCTAATTTAAGCCTCACCTTACTGTCATTTTTATAAAGCTACACACGTACACTGAAGGTAAGACCGGTCACAAGCAAAATTTCCGCTTCTACAGCAAAATTTCTACCAGTGTGTGACCTTGGCGATTTGTTTGACAGCTGTTTCAATTTTGAATGCCACTTTAATTTTATAGCGCGAAAAGCTTTCTCTACTCGATTTTTAATTTGTGGATATCTAAAGTGTAATGACGGTACAATATTGATAAGGATGTATATCCCAGTATTGAGTATTGGAGTAATGCTCCCAGACCTCTAGTCCTCTCATGAAGAGATGGCAAGGAAAATTGTGAAGGTTCAGAATACATTAACAAAACTCTTGTTTCATAGATATTTCATCAGTAGCGATAATGTTTCAAGGCTTAAATATGAGGAAAGACTAGAGATTTTCAACCATAGAAATCTCATACACACTGGCATGAGATGACTTGGCTTTTATTTATTTTAAGTTTTTAAATGCGAAACATGACTTACTTGTTGGAGCCGTTAGGTGCTGGACATTCCCGCCGACGCAAGGTCGTCAAAGTATGTATATACTACCTTCACTACCCAAAGAAGTGAATTTATTTATTTATTTAAATAACAAATAAATATTTTTTGTCTCAAATTTTCATACATTTTACAGAGTGACTACAGCACTAAGAGTTCATTTCAAGACGTAGAGTAGAGACAGGAAGTACGGCTCATCACCAAACGGATAGTGGACGATAATGTCCACTGCATTTAACCTTCCCCTGCTCGGTGATTGTATCCGAGAATATTCGCATTGCCTTGAAATATCCCTACATGTACAGCTTAGCGCTTAGATTCCAGGCCCAGGTGATGGGAAGTGACTGATGGCTTGATGCGCTTGGTGGTGTGGAACGAGCATCGTCGGAAATGTTGCGGCTTCGAAATGTAACCTTTTCTGTCCACTGGACTGGGAACAGCACAGATCCACGAAAATTACTTCCCTTACCATTAGTTTTCAAGCATATTCAAATGGAAATGATAGAGGGCGATAACGATCAACCCCGTTTGGAATGCGCTACGCATTCCACTTCTATCGTATATTCCAGCTGTCTAGCTGGAGGCGTACTTGGCGCATACAACGCCTTTTGAAGCCAGCTGATATTTAACTTTCCAGGCAGGAGTGATACCAATTCATCGACTCCGTAGGGATGGAACCCATGCGGAGTCCCAACCATTACAATAACCCCGTGTAGAGCGTAGAGCATTTCCGCGCAGTCAACAGAAGGTGTGGGTTCGGGTCCCGCTTGGCGCTAGAGTTTTGTTCGCAATAAACCACCGTTGTAACAATAACCTCGATTCGTGGCGGAAAACAAAAAGCGAAGGAGTGCTGCTAGGTTCGCTACATTTTCATACCCAGAAAGAAATGGCCAACAATGGCACCTCATCGTCAAATTTTCGGTACTCGTTGTGAACAATATTTTAAGCGAAATAGTGTGGTAGAGATGCGAAAGAGTGTACATGTCTTCTCCAAATTGAATATTAAAAGAATGATTCATAGGAATTGCCGCGACACGTCATATTTGAACACTGGAGTTTGAGTCACTTAGAGTTGGGTTAGATCCGTTCAAGGAAAATACCCGCTTCTACCCTCGTTGACAGCCTTATATCTCTCATTTTTAGTGCATGTTAGCGCAGTCGGGAGAAGCGTTGATTGTAGTTCACCACAAATCACGGTTCTTGGTTGGGGTCCAATCAGGTCTGCCAAATCACCCAATAAGCAGAAAACACTAAGTTGTCCATAGGCCTCTGCAAATTATTGTACAGACGAAACACTCCTACAAGACGCCTCCACCACAGCCGGTAAAAGTATTTAGAACGCGTGACGCATTCCAGCCAGGGATAAGTCGTCACCGCATGTCGTTTTTTCTTTTATTTTCCTGATTTTCCCCAACATTCTTCACTTTTCTCACCTCTTAAGCTCATGAGTACGTTTCATCCAGGAGTACATGTCTTCCTATTCATTGATGCGTCATTTTAAAGCATAATGATGGGCAGTTATTTTAAAGCGGAGTTCAAGCCGCTCTCACATAGTACAGGCGCTGCTTCTCTTCGACTACGAACGCGATTTCGACCTCATGTCGGCCAAGATTTCTATCGTAAGATGGACTGTCATACGTGATCTCCAGAACTCCCTCAAGCTGATACATAATAGCTGGCTGCTCCGCACGAGTCACAAAGCGCGTAGGTTCTCAATGTGTGTGAGATATGTCGTAGAAGCAGGATGAATGGCGTATCGTGAAAAGTTGCTTGTGGCTAATCTATTATTTATTTCAACGACCCTTTTCAGATCAAAAACTTATTTCAACGCTTTTTCACTCAACAGAACACCGCTTGTAATGACAGGTTTATTGGCAAAGTCTTGATGCAATAGAATACAACGATCAGAACAAGGTAACACGTAACACATGCTAAAGCGCAGGAACGCACGTGGTGCTAGTGTACCAGATCCCGGTCCTACGAAACTGCTTCAGAGGTCTGAAGCCATTAGCGCATCGTCGTCAGTACTCGGGGAAGCGTCCTCGGCCACCGCCACGTCCAAAGCCACCTCTTCCGAATCCGCCACCTCGACCGCAACCGCCGCGTCCGAAGCCGCCACCGAAGGGTGGACAGTGACCGAAGCGTGGATCCATCCCAGGATTGTAGCAGAATGGAGCCGGCCCTGGGAATGGACCGAATCCGTGATGGTGCTTCGAGTGGTGTCCTCGGGAGCGGTCGCGGCTCGATGAACGATCCTTTGAACGTGAACGTCCTCCACGAGAATGGGCGCGGCTCCTGGAGCGGTTCCTCGAATGATGGTGGCGCTTCGGATGCCCCCACCAGTAGTTGTGGCCATTGAAGATCTCATCATCGCTAGAGCATGAAGTGTCATCGTCGTCGCTTTCGTCGCTGATAACATGGAGACGCAGAAGGCCGGAATACTCAGCTGCTTCCATCAGTTTATCGGCTGTGTTGACTCGGGTCGGCGCACCCAGTGCGTCGACAGAGAAGACGCTTCCAAGTGGGACTCCAAGATCGGCCAGTTTCTTCTTGAATGCGTCGAACAGGTCGTGCTTGTCCTTGAAGGTGACTTTGATCCGAGGCGAGCGGGTCATGTGGATCTTGAATGTGAGGTTTTTTGGCTCGGGAGTGTAGTCGCCGGGCATGGTTTGAGATGGATTGGCTGTCGTTGTATGGGGACGGCGGTTAAGTACCGCCGCGAGTTTGGTCGAGATATCTGTTTCGAAAGTCGAACGGCTGACGACGACTGTTTATCAAGGCTATTTCCGATTTTCGAAAACGTTTCGAAAATCCCCGTGGCGATAACGACCCGCTATTTGGTTGCGATTCATTTTCGAAAGTATTACGAAACCCTTGCGTATCGCAGCTGATAGAAGCCACAGCAAAAGAAGGCGTGAGGCAATCAATCACAGCTAGTAAACGTGCTGTGCAAAAGGTGGCAAAGCTTATTCTGTGCTTGTATGGGAAATATTGCAAGCTAAGCCTTGTATAGGCCCCGAGAGCACTCGGCTTTTCCGCCATCTTGTCGTTCTGCTTACGCCATGCAGACTTCTTTGATGCTGATCATTGGCAACCCTTGCTGGATTTTGTCTTGGCTCAAGGCGCTTAGTTCGAAATCTTCAGCTCCAAGTGCCTCGCACAAAACCTTCCCTTATACACCCATACATATAAAACTTCTGGGAAGCATGTCCAGGCCATATATTTGTAGACACGCTCGTCTTCCATGTCTCCATGACACCCGTTCATAAACCGAAGAATGTGTGGAAGATTCCGTGGGGAATGACTAGCGTCGAAGGTTACCTATCAGTTTACTAATGATTAATAGGACGATAATATTAGTTGTTGCATACATGCCAGCGCAGTCGGTTGAGGCGCCGGCTGTCGCGTGCAGTACGAATTTAGACTCTTGGTTAGGTCACCACCCACAACCCAGGTCCAAAACGTCGTCGGATAAAACGCTGACTTGCCGGCTGGCTACCGCAAGCTACATATTGTATAGGCAGATAAGGATTGATGTGCCAACTACAATCATATCACCATCACTATCACTACCACTACCTATATATTAGGTCGTTGCATATGAAATGGCCGACTTTGCTACCTCACTTTTGATCGATTTTTCATGGCTAAGAATGTTCCCATCTCAGGCACTGTATATAGCTAATGAAGGCGCAGAATCTCCACTTTCTCACCATTTAAAGCTTTCGTGACATAATTGCATCTTGCCGAGATTTTGACGTCGTTTATGCAGTACGAACCAACGTGATATTCGGGTGCTCTACTTATATGAATGGCAAAGTAGACAGCACGCTGCAACCGTAGCTCGTAACATCAACGCTACATTTGGGTAGGATTTCGCTAAGGCCTATGTCATACCGTCGCTCACCCCGAGCGAAGCCTCATGATAGGCTCCCATATCGACTCATCGCTTCGAGCGATCGATATGGGAGCTTATCATTAGGCTTCGCTCGGGGTGGGCGGTGGTATGACATAGGCCTAAGGAATGCACAATTCGCCACTGGTTCGAAAGATTTCGATCTGGAGATGAAAGATGACGACCAGGTACACCGCCATCATTCCCTAACGACGACCCACTCAAAGCCATGGCGGAAGCAGATCCGTGTCAAACTGTGAGGGAGCCGGCATAGCACTTCGGCGTTGACGGCAGCACTATCAGTCACCACTTAAATGCGACCGGAGAACTAAACAAATTGGATAAATGGATCCCGCACGAACTGACCGCCGGGCAGATGCTGAAGCGCCACGACACTTGTGTTTCGTTAAGGCTGCGCAAACTAAGGGAGCTTTTTTGAACAGGATCGTGACATGCGACGAAAAGGGATTTTTATCGTTGTCGCTCTGCACAATGGCTGGAGAAGAATGAGAGTCCCAAGGAGATGCCGAAGCCAAGTCTCCATACAAAGAAGGCCATGGTGACCGTGTGGTAGACAATGACTGGTGTAGTCCATTACAAGTTCTTGAAGACTAGTGAGACTATCACAATGGAGAAATACTGTGCCGAATTTGAAGTGATGCACCAGAAGTTGATTGAGAAGCAGACGGCTTTGGTCAATGGAACAGGTCCAATCCTGCATGACAACGCGCGTCCGCACGTTTCAAGAATTGTTGTTCAGGAACTGGATGAATTGGGATACGAAACTCTGCCACGTCCAGCATATTCACCAGATCAGTCCCCTAATGATTATTTTTTTCAAGCACTTAGGTCGTCATGTGAAGGACAAAAAATTCAGCAACCAAGAAGTTGTCGTAAATGATTCCTTTTCTGAATTCTCATGGTTCTGATTTTTACAAAGCTGGAATCTCTATGCTATTGTCGCGTTGGAAAAAAGTATTAAAATGTAATTGTTGTGATGCTTATTTCACTTAATACAATTGCTTCCAAGCAAAGTTAGGATCAGTCAAAGCTTTCAGTCAAAATCGGCTATTTCATATGCAACGACCTAATACGGAGAAGTTTGTCCATCGATGACGTTTAGATAATGCATGAGCGCCTCATTCGTATCTCGCACGGGCAAGTGTTTTCCGCTCAATGTGAGGTGCTGTGGCGGCAGAGGATGCGCAGGCGCATAGTGCTTGACACAACGGCAACTGCGCGCGTTTTTGAGCGTGCCGATTCGGATTCAGAAGACGTGCCGAAGTAGTCGTCCAACGTGCGTCGGGGTTCAGAAGACGTGGAGTAAAGGGTGATCACTAAAGGGAGGGCCAGTAAGATGGACCAGTAAGGGGGAGGGAGACCAGCCAAGTGGGATCAGTTGATGAGAGACCAGTAAGAGGGAACCATTAAGGGGAGGGGCAGTAAGGAAGAGCAATAAAGGGGACCAGTAAGGGAACCAAGTTAGAGGAGACCAGTAATGGATGGTCAGTAAGGGAGGGAGCAGGGGCAGTAATGGGAGACCAGTATTTTCTTTCAGTATCGTCCAACGTGTCAGGTTTCAGAAGACGTGCCATAGACGTCGTGGCAACGTCATGACGCGTGCGTAAGGACTCGGCAAATAAATATGTCACAGACGTTATGCAATGCGTTCGTCGTACAACGTGCGTTCAGATCCAGAAAATGTGCCAAAGATCAGACTTTGACGATCTTTTCTTCGCCACGGGTACTTCGGGTAGAATAAATCGCATACGTATGATAAGGACTAGACAGGCTTCATAGCTAGTTCTAAAGATTTTGTCCTACCGTATCCCGCTGTACTACTCTGTATAGTAAAACCAGTTTTTTCTATAATGAAAATAAGAATGCCTAAAAAAGAAAGGAAGACGGTCGTAGTGCTCTATTCTCAGAGCTTGGGGCGAAGCCCCAACCAGACGATTAGTGGCGGCTAGGCCGTCATCTTTTGTCCACCGATGACGTTCAGGTATTATTTGAAAGCTGCAGCACACGTTATCCCGTTGTTCCACCAACGATAAGGTTTATAAAGGACGGTTGTCACTAAATTGATCGGCTATCACCGAAATTCAAGGAATACTGACAGAGTCGCATTTATATGAACACCACTATACGAGAACACAATGAGACGGATGAGCTCTATCGAATATCGCCACAAAAAGGTTCTGAAGAGCATTTCAAAGCGACCACGTCGAAGCTTATCGGCCTTTTTTCAAGTACTAACAAGGAAAAGAAAGGAAAGGAACTTATGGTTAGGTTAGAGGTGGTTGCCACAGATTTTAAAGGAATAGCTCGCGCCGGACAAGTTCAGCACCATGGGAGGCCATGAGAGCGCTGGACAACGAGAACATAACCATTCAGTCCCGATACAACGCCATAGCTTCACGTTGGGTGAATGAGTTGCATAAAAAGCTCTGCTTTCCCATTTGTCTACCTATAGCGATCACCGGGTTCGATAGAAGTTTCTCTCAAAAACGGCTAGGACTAACTGTAGGACGACGAATTTTTTTCTGAAGATAAAACTCATCTCACTTGTGAAAAGCAGACTGCATAGTACGCAGCCATTCCTCGAATCATGTGGTGTTAGCTGTTTCGCAGCGCTTGTATGCCTCTAATCGGAAACAGCAATTGGTTGACGCCGTCGTTTATCCTTTATCTTTTGACAACCCCAATATCATCCACTGGTATGTAGACAAAACCAATGAAGATCTCTAGAACCTCGAAAAACAGAACATCTTCTAATAAGCTGAACAGGGTGAATCCTTGTAAATAAATATTTTCTAGCAAAGTGCAGCAAAGAAGAGGACATGAAATAGCCGGCAGGAGGCTCATCTGACTGAGTACGTGTAACGTTTCAGTATCATTCATTCATTCATTTATTGCCAATAACCATACTCTGTAACAGTATCGAGACTAAGTCTTTCGAAGGCTAAAATCTGGTGCAGGAAATGCTTGAGATCTATTCGTTGACTGCCTGATTGAGTTTGCAAGTGAAATTCGAACCCAAAGCGCCTCAACGATATAACGAGAGGTATAGTGTGTGGAGCATCCCAAAAAATTGATGCCGAGTCTGATCCTTTACAAACAAGGGATTGAATCATTGAAGCCTCTTCGCTAATCCATCAGGCTCTCAAACGAATACAGAGGTGCGTGTATGTAACGGAGACGTACGCAACTACCCTACGGAAGTGGATTCGGGTCCGCTTCCACTTCAAAGTTAGACCATCGTACAGTTTCCCCTTTAAAGTCGGTGGATTAATTTGTCTTCGAATTTGACTATGTGATTCGAACTAGCACGTCATTTCTTTTTGCTCAAGTTGCGCAGACTCAAGAAGGATGCCATGTGTGAACGACTACAGTGGATGCGGTGCTAGCGTGGCCAACGAAAGCATAGTGATTGAAGCGTCGTTCTTTCATAAGTCATACAGCGGCTATATGATGCAAGAGTATCAAGAATAACTACGACTTCTTCTCAAGGACACGAAGCCTGTAGGACTGTTCTCTATTTGTCCACATATAAAATCACATAGCCATGTTCATCTGCTCTCGATGAGTTTTCATGAACTACAAACATTCAGCTTTTCTTGTGGTTTTCGGGCAGCTGTGACAATTGAGGATAGCTCATTACCGTGCGTACATGCACAGCTGCATATGTGGAACAACTGAAAAACTTTGACTTCCCTGCTCACCACACAACAGCCAGGAGAAGATTCCGTCTATCCAGGCGAGTCGACTGTAGTTTCGGTTCTGCTTTCAAAGGCTTCCCATTCCACAAGGTGTTTCCGGAATCATAACAGAAGAGCATGTGAACCACTCTCACGTTGAATTGGACATTTTTCAAAGCAAAATGGAACCTCATCTGAGCTAACTTTTCAAATCAAAGCGAAGTCTTCTAAATCAAAATGAGCTTCTTCTATTTTAAACTAGAGACTCTCCAAAATGGGTTATCATAATTTTTGTTCAAGGAAAATTTTAGTATAACTTTCTTTGAAGTTTTAATTTGCCTGCCCAATAAGTGAAGCATTTCTTTAAATTTTATAAAAATCTCATTTTTAAGGAAAATGATGGTTTAAACTTGTTTTAAGATTAGAAAGGCGGAGATAGGAACGTGGCACTTCCCACAAAAGCATTTGTTAGCGCCTATTCTAGAGATATATTTTATTCTGCATTTTTAAGATGCATGGTGAGTCCCAAAACAATTTATAAAATTTTACTATTACTTCTTTCATGACGTTTCTGTAATTTTTTAACAGTGATGTAACTTTTAAGTTCCTCGAACAAGCTAGTTCCTTGCGACTACAGACGAAAAGCATCGGCTACATTAGATATGGGCCGAATAATTGATCGAGAGATTTCGAACAATTAATCGCTCGATTACTCGAAATTCTAAATCGTTGTTGTTCGAACATTACTCGAAATCGTATTGTTCGAATATTGTTCGTAACCGAATATTGCGAAAAAGTATTGCTCGGATATTGTTCGAAATCGAACAATGTTCGAACAATGTCAAGAGTAGGCCGCCTATGAATAGTCTCCGTTTCCCGAAAAACCCACGTTCAAACTCGCTCCATTTCTGCGCCTACGGTAATTGGCGGGAACGATTAGCGATTTTCTTTCGACGGGTTCTGGCGGCCGACTCTTGACTTGTTCGAACATCGTTCGATTTCGAACAATATTCGAACAATGCTTTGTCGCGATCATCAATCTGCGATTTCATTTGAAGGGTTCGAATTTGAAAATGGCTAAGTTTTGTTCGAACCTAGTTCGCAATCGAATAATGCTTGAGAGCGAAGGATTCGTCATAGTGCATAGAGAGAGAGGTCAAATAGAGGTGGCAGTTAACTAGAGGTAATGCGATATTTTGCTCGTTGCTTTTGAACATACCCAGGATGTAGTAGTCCGATTTTTCTAGGTTATTACAATCCCTGAGAATTCTCGAAAATCTCGTGAGCATTAAGCAGTTTCACGAAATTGCTGCCTAGTCGATTCTGGTGGCGATATTATGGCTTTGTGTACTATCTCATCTTCATGTCTAGTGTTCTGTATAGTTCTGTTCGGATAACCTATTCGAACAGGTATTCCAACGATTTTCATCCGAACCTGGATAATGAATTTGAAATTTAAAAAATCGCGTTTTTCGCATTCGCATCCTAACCTTCATAAATTCGTTCATTTCTATTATGTTTGAATTCGAATACTCGGCAACTGCGGGCATTTGAAATCATTCCAATAGTCGAAAATTCTGCGAGAGCACAACTATAATTGTGCGTATAGTTGATCCTATACTGGTTGTTTCAAATGATAATAATAAGTGATAATAAACTATGATTTTGATTAAAAGAAGCCTGATAAACGTCTTTAAGTGATAAAATACAATTTTTTGTAAAAGTGATGATGTATTACAAAACAGATGTATGCATGTATCAGTGAAATGCTAACTTAAACTATTTCTGTGGGCCACTTCAAGCAAATTGGAGCTTCGTTGAGAGCCCTTTCTTATTGCGTGCTCCGATGGGGATACGGCGTGCTACCTCGGTTTCGGTAGTTATTGCGTATTGTAATCGTATGCAAGGGTCTGCGTGTGTAGGCCGGTGCGCATCTGAACATACGGAAGCTCGTCGAGATCGTTAGGCCCCTGTTATACTCCCGCGGGAGCTTCCGCGGATGGGCGGAAATCGCGTCGGGACCCTGCGCCGGGCCACTCGTCGCGGCCCGCCACACCCGCCGTCCGCGGATCGCTGCCGACAGACGACGAGAGGGGTGTTATACTTCCCGCCCGCGGAAGGGCAGCCGTCCGCGGTGCACTGCACCGCGGACGGCTGTCGTTCCGCGGAGTTCTGCGCGGGAAACGCGCTCCGATGCGACGCTAGCCGCCCCGGGACGACGACGACCGTCCGCGGTGCACCGTCCGTCCGCGGACGTCCCGCGGAAGCTCCCGCGGGAGTATAACAGGGGGCTTACCGAGCGTCTCGTCCGCCGCGGTCACACTGCATTGGAAAATGTTCTTCTTTACCATGTGCAGATCAGAGCAATTCCTCATTAAACGTGCATTAAAACTGCGGACGAATTGTCGCCGTCGGGAAACGCGCTCTATGAACGTCAAAATCGTCATTTTTTTCAAAACCAACCCAGGCGCGATATTCAGACCGCGTACAGTGACTATGCGTAGAATCACGCTTTTTTTGTTAACTTTATGAAAATGGGTTCGAAGGAGGAGGGGTCACCATGTAAGGCACCCCCATAACGCATATTATGTTGCGCAAAATGGAACTGTTATTCAACACTACTGTGTCGTACCCCTTGCTGTTACATTGAATTGTGTTGTTCCATTTTTGATGTAAATCGACATTCATGGGCCTTCTCACGAAGAGGGAAAACCACAAACTACAAGGTGGCCTCTTCACCAATTTATTATTTATTATTATTTATTACACGATTACATTCGTGTGGTATAATATGAAGAAAAACGAAAAACAGCAAAAGAACACAGTCAAACAATTACAAACCGCAGAATATGCTACTAACTACTGAATAGATAGAAACTAGCAACTAACTTCAGGTAACCTCTATGGCAACTATTTGTTATGGACTCATATGGACATGCAGGAATTTTTTGAAAGCGTTGTAGCTTGACGGAACGGCATGCTTTTTGCGAATCTTCTCAAATGACAAAAGCGCCCTCTTGACAAAGAAGAAACGCCTACAGTTGCGTTTAACTGACTAACGTTTAATTTGCTGACTAATGCCGTCCTTTATCCGTATCCTTCCTTGTCCGTGCTGGAAAAAGCTGAACAGGAGCAAAGAGCTGACTCTTGAACATAATAAGATAAAAGCTACCTTACAAACCTTACGGCTTTATATATATGCTGAAGAAAATATGCTATACCCGAAGCCGGCAAGCCTGGCATGGCCCGCACACGCCCAGCGACCGGCGAAGCCGGCGACGGACACTGGCTGGAAGCATTCCTAGTTAGGTTTGGGCTACGTTCCCAGCGTGACCCGCCCTACCCGAAACAGGCGAAGCCGGCAAGCCTGGCGTGGTTCCCACGTCCATCGTATGGCGACGAACGCTAGCTGAGGAAGCATCCTTAGCTAGGTTTGGGCTACGTTCCCAGCGTGTCCGTTCTACCCGAGACAGGCGAAGCCGGCAAGTCTGACCTGCCACAGGTACGTCCAGTGTAAGGCGCGGCGAAGCCGGCGACGTACGCTGGTAAAGGGATAATGCGAGAAGAGAGTGACATCGACTCGCAAATGAAGAACATGTGGCAGGCAGCAAATTACGCGTAGAAGTGAGGAAAATCCCTTCCTTTGGTAGCACCTCAACCCTGGAGAATGTCACTACTTGCAAAATAAATGACCAAGTATTTTGTTATTCCGGTCTTCTTATTGGATTGTAAACGATTATTCTGTTGTCTTCCTAAATTCAACCCTTTCATCCACAATTGTGGTTTTGTTCTGTCTTCTTTCGGTTCTCCATGGAACATGCCTTCGGAGTCGAGTTATTCGATTGTTCGATTTTCGAAGACGGCGAAAAATCGAGTTATTCGATCGTTCGATCTTCGAAAATTTCAAAAAATCGAGTTATTCGATTGTTCGACCTTCGAAAAAAATTGTCGAAAAGCTCAACTCTAGGCTACCTGCAAGTATCAAACACTAGCCTAACTGTTTGCCAATCATATCCTCACTTAATTTCGACACCTACTACTTGTGTAAGTGTTATATAACCCGATGGAGCATAACTGAGGCGACGTTTATTCTGAAACTCCCTGTGGTCAACTGCTGCTGAACCTCCAGTTGAATTAAGTGGCAACTAATCCTTGTATGAAATTCGCTGATACGTGGCAGGATTTTCCCCCACTGGCGAGCGACCTTCCTTAGGTAGTTCAACAGTGTGTACTTCAAACGAGAGCATCCTCGTTTGCTCAGCGTACCGCGTCTACAAAATGAAATATCTTACACAAATTACATACGCGACACCCTTCTCCAACATCCTTAATCACCACCCTCAATGACTCGCAGTTGACCGCTAGGAGTTTCGGAAATGTCATTGAAGCACAGCTGTGCTCAATCATCCTAAGTAAGCGCCGGTTCGGTTAACTTGTCTTTGCACTCACGGTGATCAATTGTCCTCTCGTTTAGCTCAATTCCGGAGCCAACGAAACCGACAGACCAGCAGGCCGAAATCTAAACATTAGCGGAAGCTAGATGGCGTTACTGGACAGACCTCACCTCGTTGCGGCACCCAGTCACCATTATAGGGGCTGAATTATTACTGAAGGACGTCGGCGCTTTATATGACAGTGCATGTCGCGCCTGTGGCACGGTGCGACCGGGCGACGCAGCTCGAGTAAGGCATAAATAGATCTGCTGTTCTCAGCATGAAAACCTCACGCTCTCCACTGCCTCTATGTAGGTGTTACGAAAAGCGAAACAGCCTACATAATCCAAAACAACACACAGCAAAGGCGGCGTTTTCCAGAGAAGAACCTGTAGCACCAGATCTCCTCCTATGTGTCGCAATAGTTCGGTGTATGTGTTAAGTCTATACGTATGTATCATTGTCTGCTAACTCGTTGGCATCCACATATCGTTTGCGTCTCCCTTACACAAGAAAACAGCTTTTGTACAAATAGATTTATCAACAAAGTCTTCACGCAACAGTAGAACCTGTACGAACTAAAGCGTAACGAATCCTGGATGAGAACTTTAGAAAGGGAAAGCGGTCAAGGTGTCGTCATCAGAATTCGGGGAAACGTCCACGTCCACCACCACGGCCGCATCCGCCTCCGCCTCGTCCATGTCCGCCACCGCGACCACTACCTCCACGTCCAAAGCCAACACTGAATGGAGGATAGCGCCCGAAGCGCGGATCCATCATGGTATCCCAGAATGGAGGCGGTCCTGAGGCTGGACCGAATCCGTGGTGGTGCTTCGAGTGGGGGTGATGGCGTCGGCCCCTTGATCGCTCGCGGCTTCTCGAACGATCCTTTGAACGTGAGCGTCCTTCACGAGAATGATCGCGGCTCCTGGAGCGGTTCCTTGAATGATGGTGGCGTTTCGGACGTCTCCACCAGTAGCTGTGGCCAGGTTGGACCTCATCACCGCTAGAGGATGAAGTGTCATCGTCGTCGCTGTTGTCGCTGATAACGTGGAGATGTAGAAGGTCGGAATACTCAGCGGCTTTCATCAGTCTATCGGCGGTATTGACTCGCACCGGGGCACCCATTGAGTCGACACAGAAGACGCTTCCGAGTGGGACACCGAGGTCTGTCACTCTCTTCTTGAACGCCTCGAACAGTTCGTGCTTGTCCTTATAGGTGGCTTTAATCCGGGACGGACGGGTCATGTAGATCTTGAAGGTGACGTTTTTCAACTCGGAGGTGGAGTCGTCGGGCATGGTTGGAGATGGAATGGCTGCCGCTGAATGGTGACGGCGCTTAAGTACCGCCGCGAATTTGGTCGAGATGTCTGTTTCGAAAGTTGGGCGCCGAGCGGTGACACACAATCGGTTGTTTGTCAGAACGATTTCCGATTTTCGAAAACGTTTCGATGGTGTTCCTGACGACAGGCACTCAGTATCAGGCAGCGATTTATTTCCGAAAGTGATACGATCACAGACAGACGCCACAACAGCCCATAAGGCTCGCGACCTCAGCATAAAACTTGAACTTGTAGAGAAGATAGCGAGTCCATCCTAAGCACACAATAGAAATCTTCAACACACAGCTTTCGTTATACTAGAGAGGCCATTTTACAAGCCTTCTACCTCCTCTTCATCTAATGACGCCGCGACTTTTTTGATGCCGATCATTGTGGGAGATCAAGCATCAGCAAAACCAGCCCAACTCGCTTACTTGAGGTGAGACCGCCTTCTCAGATTGCTTCAAGGGAACAAAACAGCGAGTTCCAAACAGTTGGATTCTGGAAATTCTGCAGAGGAGATAGATTACTTAGATATTTCCAACTCTTACAGCTCTAATAGTATAATAGTTAGAAATTTCAAGTGGATAAGGACCTCTGAACGCCGAGGATGGCAAGGTATGAAACAATCTGTGTGTTCAGGCTCTTGAGGAAACCTGAAGGGAGCTGGACTACGAGTGCAACAGAACTGTTCTCGAGAATCGCTAACTTCAGCATTTCAACATATATCTGACAAAAAATTCGGGAAGTAAGCAGTGTCGGTCAGCGTGCGTTCAACATCATTTATGCTAACGTGACATCATTTTCGCTGTTAGAGTACGCTCCGCATTTATATCTTGCTGCAACATCCTTATATGGGAGAAACCGGCGAGGAATAAGTACTAAATCCTATCTTCAATGAGCCCAGTAGGATACGCCACGCTCTCTACGCGTACGCGGTCTTGGAAAGGTTGCCGCAGACAGTACTTGACATGTGAACGAGAGTCAAAAAATAGCCAGTCAACTTATTATTCTGACCTTCCCAGACAAATTCAATACGCCTACTGCAATCAGCAGAGGGTCGTGTGCAATCTGTGCGAAGTCCTAATGAGCTTAAAAATACTATAGCTCAACGAAAGAATTGCGAAGTTGATGCGAAACCATCATGCAGCATCAGACACAGTTCGACGCGTCATCTCACTGCTTCAAAAATAGTGTAGCTGGAACATCACAGAAGCCGTATTCGGTTTTGGCAGTAATAGTTGGTGGTTAGGTATCTACATTGAAGCTACATCACTTTGAAAGACACAACATTCAAGATAAAGGATACAGTCTGCAGTTAGTCAGTTTTAGAAAGCACCACGCGCTCCTCCTCTACCTATTACTACGGGTGTACTTGGTTTATACAGACACTATTGAGTAAATTCAGGAACAGTTTATCATTTTCGTATTTACGCACATGGGGTGCCATTTCATGTCGCAGCTGAAAAAGGTGGAATGTTTGTTGGCGATGATATGGAACTGAACCCAAACCTGCTCAGAAGACGGCTGTCTTCTGCTGCAGCGCCACATGTTCTCCTTTAAGGAAATAAGTGTAAGAAAGAAAGAATTGTCAACTATAAAGAAAATGTCAGGTAGTCAAAAACACTAAAAAAACCAAAAACATAAAAATGAAAATGGCCAAAAAATGAAAGAATAGCCTTTCAGAGTTCTGAAGTCCAGCGGTAGCACTTCGTTTTAAACGCAATCGTAGATGCAATATATTGATTTTTCGCTTACAACGTTTGCCACACGTACAAATAAATAAACAAGAAAATAGTTAACGAAGCCGATATGAGGTCGCAGTTCGATATTTCATATGGAAACTGAACAGCAAAAAATTCCCGAAGGGCACAAAGGAGGTCAGGTGTTAGCAATGTCTAATAACGCCTTGGGATGAAAATCAAACAGACAAACAGTTCGAGCAAACTACATAACGCGCGGAAAAAGAAAGAAGACAAAACTCTAGCTAGCAGCACAGTTCTGGTGTGGGTTAAGTTCAAAAATTTGCAATGTTTTCACTTACCTGATGATGCAGATTTTCACATCGTCTTCTCAGGAAGAGAGACCAGAGTTTTTTTTACCAAAATGGGTGGAAAGGTAAAGGAAAAAAGAAAAGAAATGGAGAAAACTCGAGAAACGCATTTTCAAAGCAGAACTGCTAACGCCACCAATACACATACACATATACAGGGTGTGTCAAAAAATGTATACTCTGCTTGAAAGGTGATAACGTGTCACACAGTTAAGATATTTAAAAACTTAATGTAAAAGCTTAAGAAAACAGAAATTTTCTGATATACATATAAGCGATATGGAAAGCGCCATGTACTCGTCTGAAATTTAGCATTTTACAGTCGATTGATTGTGTTTCGCTTGAATACTCGTTATAATGTCCTTACAAAAGGTCAGTTTTGTTTGATTTGCGCTTTTTTCATAGTTTAGAATTTAGAAACACATTACTTCTTGCGAAAAACGCAGGTATCCAAAAATAACGAGGTATTATTTGAAAGGCTCTAACATTTCTGATAGTGAAGCTTTTGAAGATGTTTGGGACTCACACGAAAGCACTGAATAGTGAGATTTCTGTGGCGTGTAACTAGCCAAATTGCGCCATGCATCCGCCTGAAGCCTTACATTTTAGACTCGATTGATTGTGCATTTTTTGAATGCTTGTTACAATTTTGTTACTGCTTAGCCAAATCAACCTGTGCTCTGCTTCTTTTAACTTGTTCCGTCGCTCAGCAGCTGCAATTACGCCGATTCACATCTCCATTCAGCTCGAATGTTGCTTCGTCAGTCCAAAGAATTCGTCTTGGAAAATCCTGCTCTTATTCAAATTGCGCAATCAATAAACTCGCATGTCACGTGTCTTTCGCGTGATTTTCGAGACATAAACGTTAAAACAGCATAGCACAGGTTAAATAAGCCAAGTATTAGGTTGTAACGAATTAAATGGCACTGGCTCGCGCCATTTTTTGGCGCGTGTTTACGCGTTTGATCAAGAACAAACCGTAACATGTGGCATATCGTTTAGAATCGCAAACTTTGCTCTACCGGTGAGTACCAAATTTTCTACGTAAAAGTGGGAAAACTTTAGAGTTTTATTGACTTTTTTGCAGATGGACAAAAGGGTAATCCGAGGCAATTACTTGTATGAATTCAAGCTGGGCACTACAGCTAAGGAGGCGGACGAGAAGATCAACGCCGCATTCGGTCAAGGATGTTCCACAATTCGGACGGCGTATCGTTGGTATCAGAAGTTACGGAATGGAGATGAGAGCTTGGAAGAACATGAAGGTCGTGGGAGGCATAGTGATGTTGATGAGGACAAGCTGAGAGATGTGGTAGAGGAGGATCCACACAAAGGTACCAGGGAGATAGCGAAGGTTCTTGGCGTCAGTCACAACACAGCTGCCCGGCATCTGAAGGAAATTGGAAAGACCAAAAAGCTGGAAAGATGGGTGCCTCACGAGCTGTCTGAGGAGCAAAGAAACCGACGATATGAGATCTCGTCCGCACTGCTTCTACGGAACGAAACGGACCCATTCCTTGATCGCATCGTAACCTGTCACGAGAAATGGATAATGTACGACAACGGGCGACGATCGGCACAGTGCGTGGACAGCGATGAGAGCCCCAAGGTTTTTGCGAAGCCGGAATTGCACCAAAAGAAAGTAATGGTGAGAGTATGGTGGTGTTCGCTGGGAATTATTCACCACAGCTTCCTCCCTCCCGGTGAATCCATCACGGCAGAGAAGTACTGCATTGAAATTGAAGAAATGATGAAAAAATTGAAGGATATCCGGCCGGCCTTGGTAAACCGAAGGCGAGTTCTCCTTCTGCACGACAATGCTCGCCCCCATGTAGCACGAATGACGTTGCAGAAATTGAATGAGCTGAGCATTGAAACTCTACCACATCCTCCGTTTTCTCCCGACCTCTCCCCAACAGACTACCATTTCTTCAAGCACCTTGGCGACTTCTTGGTAGGAAGAATATTCAAATACCAACAGGATGCCGAAAGTGCTTCGAAGATTTCGTCAATTCCAGAACTTCTGATTTTTATGCTACTGGGATAAAAAAGCTTGTGTCACGTTGTCAAAGATGTGTAGAATCAGAAAGTTTTTATTTCGATTAATAAACTTGCCTACAAGTCGAGATATTAACTGTTTAAATTTACAGTGGTTCAGTGTCATTTATTTCGTTACAACCTAATAGTAAGAAGACTAAAACAAGCATTCAGCCCATGCACAGTCAACCGAGTCTGAAATGCAAAGTTTCAGGCATGGGCATGGCGCAATCTTGTCTATTTGCAAACCGCAGAAATTTCGTTTACATGTGCTTTCGTATGAGTCTCAAACTTCTTCAAGAGCTTCATTAACAGCAATGTTAGAACCTTCCAAACAGTACCTGCATTTTTTAGAATACTTTAAAAATTTTGCAAGAAGTGGTGTGTTTTTGAGTTTCAAACCTTAAGAAAAGCGCAAATCAATCAAAACAGATGTTTCGCGAAGAAATTATAACAAGTAATTAAGCGAAATGCAGTTAATCGAGATTAAAACGCAACATTTCAGATGAGTGCATGCATGGCGCATTCCATCCCGCTCATATGTCAAAAATTGCCATTTTCTTAAGCTTTCATACAAGTCCTTAACTTCTTTAGTACCTTCGCTGCCAGTAAAGTTATCACCTTTCAAACAGTGTATACGTTTTTTTGAGACACCCTGTATAACACAGTAAATCGAAATCCAAAAAAAACTAAAGACTAAGGACACAAAAAAGGAGCTACCTTTGGGAAGTACAGGAGCGCACATCAGGACAGTACCAGGAGCGATTCGACCGCTTGACGTCGGTCCGTCTCCATCCCAAAGTGGTATGGCCACAGTTCGTCGGAACGATGATCTGGAAATGGAGATGTATTAGGCAATTCCCTTAATCGGCTTAAGGCAGGTGCAGTTTGCTTCAGAGAGCGGAAAACATATTGATCCCGTCGGGAAGAAGCAAATGTCGTCTTGACTTCATGGTCGTGCTTTCCGTGCTGTAACGCGCCTTACTATGATGCTTAAATTTTTTACTAATCGATTTGTAATTTATTATCTCCAACTGCCCAAAAATCATGGAGGTTGCTTCGAAGAATAAACACTTTATTGAACGAAAAATAACGTAAAATCCAACTCTTAAGTCTATATAAAAACACTGGCCTTGCGTCAATGCTTTGAGCGAAACCTAAGGCAATCAAAGTTCATGCTTTAAAAAGCTCAGGAAAGACGCTCGCAACATATCGAACATTTTCAATTGTCAGGCTTAAAACAAAATTGCATGCAAATGACACCCTCACAATCGACCGAGTGAACACATAATGCAAGTTGGGTGAGCACACGGCGCGTTCTCGATACAACGTCGAGTGAGACTTCCAGAAACAATCGTTTTAGTTGGTCATCAAGCGAATATGTTGGGCGGTATTCAGAGAAGCAAATGTTGCCGAATGCTAGCTGCACTAACCATTAGGTTGTACCGAAGGTTGGCCCCTTTTTCAGCCTCCACTTTAATGTGGTCACAGTTGACTATTACAGAGATGGTATGCATTTTTAGCATCCTCTTGTGCAAGATGGGATTGCTCTTCTGGGAGCCTTCTCAGAAAACTGAAAAATAACGCTGTAAAAGCAATACGCCTGAGGATGATAAGAGATAGAAATAGCAGCAAGCTCTTGTAAGTTTTGAGCCAGTAAACTTGCGTTTGGAGTGGAATGGATGGGAACACTTCATTCACCAAAGCAGATCAAGTGTTTTTCACATTTCGTTTTCAAAGTTTCATCCGTTCGTTGTAATAAATGGCTAGCTTCATGTAACTTATGATCAATAATTCTTGCAGTAGAACGTCAAATATCAATATGCACTATTAAAATTCCAAAAATGATCCCTCGGGAGCGACCTAGAGCCCTTCGATAATTCAAAGAGGTCTGCACGATTACTGCTCAAGTTGTTGAGCATTATCCACGCTTTAGTGCTTTAGAAAACCCCTTATTTTTCCATTGAATAAAGAAAGACGAAGTTTCCTTTGCTACCCCATTTGTAAAGCGAGAATATAGAATGTAGACTAAACAACATTTCTCCTTTTCTCCTTTTCCAAACGTATGAAGACAGCTTTCCAAGGCAATTTGAATACGCAAGGCCAGGTTTAAAAGAAGAAATAGGTTTGATTTTACTTGTTCATACCAGCGATCATATATTTCTTTGCTTATTTAGACGCGACAAACTTCAGCAAACAAAATTAGAATAATAAGATAAGAGAAAAAACACTAATGACCAAATCCAGACAACGCTAAGGAAATCACTCATGCAGAGCAAAAAACGAGCAAATCGAATGAAAATTATACCATGAACGGTTCCAAACAGGGCAGCCAGCCATAAAAAATACTGACTAAAAAATACTGAAAACACCTGTACCAAATGGCCGCGGCACCCTCAGATCTGCAAGTATCATAGGACATTTCTGGAACTTCGGGACACTGTAATGTCAAATATAGTTGCACTCGAATGATCTCTTCAAATAAATACTCGAATGGTTTTCATTCGCATTTGAGTAGTCGAATGCGAAGATTCAAAAAATCGCGTTTTTCGAAACTATTCGAAATCGAATATTCAAACAGTTGCGTTTTTCTTATGTATTCGAATTGGAATATTCGAAATTGTGAGCATAAACAGGATAACAGAGGAAACTGCATTAGACTAAGATAAGAATAAAAGACGGCGGTACCCAATGTTTTTGTGATGCACCACGCATTCTACATCTACGGGATACCACGAAGGCGATTTGAATTGGCCATGCATTGGCCATACAATGACTTGCGGTGGCCAGCCGATGAACAAGTCAGCGCGTTGTCTTCCCAGGCAACTCCGGAACCAATTCACCGACCCTGGAGAAATGGAAGGATTGGTTGGCCTGAGCGGGAAATCCGAGCCTAGAGCCTGGCACTGAGTGTAGACGACAGTCGGACCCTCCGACTGCGTCTACGCACCCGCTGTATTAGACTAGCCCAGACTCGGTTTAAAGTTTCGATCACATTTAAATCCCGTCGGAAAAAGTCTAAAAGGCATATCCAGTAAGGCTTTCAAGCTAGCTGAATAAATAAAAATGACTAATTAACCATGAAATGAACGTCAAGTGTTACCTGGTCTTTGCCGTCAGCTCACCGAGCACTGAGTCGGCAAGGCTGGCCGAGCAGTCGGTGACTCGAAACGAAGGTAGTTTGATGACGGTGCTGGCGACACGATGTCCACCGACCGTGATTCTCTTCTTCACCGGGTATGGCTGGAATACGACAAAACTGAGTGCGATGGCTATCAAAAGATCAAGTGTCGAAAATCACTACTTGCAACTCTATAGTGAAAAATCCATTTGAAAACCGGAAAATGTCAGTAGTTTTGACGGTTCAGCCTTCTCAGAGTAATTCTACCCATTTCAGCATTTACACGAGAAAAACCACAAGGCATGATCTTTCGGAACCTCTAGTTATTATTCTTCAGCGTGGATGTGAATGTATATGAAAACCCATCTTGGCCATTCGGCAGACGTAGGGGTCAAACGGTGTGCAGAGATCATTACACGTTAGGTAGACTGAAAGCACTGAAAGTCTTTCTAATTCCATTATTAATGATCCATCAAAATTTCAATTATAAACAGAATAGTTCCATTGGTATGGAGGCCTACTGGTCACTTCCCTCTTATCGTTTGAACCGTAAATCGAAGTCGTCTATCCTTCCCCATAACAGCGGACCGTATCCATATATGGATTGGAGGAATTGAAAGCGGAAGCACCTGAAGGTCCTCGGGCTTCGGCACATTGTAGCTGGTTGACGGTTCGTCGAGAACCACGACGTCGTAGTCGTGTGGTGTGAGAATCGACCGATCTGCTGTGGCGCTTCGCCTCGGTTGAATGATCGCTACAGAGACGTCCATTCAAGTACCACCTAAAGAGCGCTCAGGTTATTTTAGATCAGTCTTTAAAAAATGTTGCAAAAATTAGCCACGATCGCGGAATCACGACTGGAATTCTGTGCATACGGTAGCGCGAAGACGAAAAAATACGCCTAGGAATGTGATAATGCCCTTATCAAGCCGCTGTTGGGTATTGATCTTCGTCGTAAAGATGTATTTATCACACACGAAGAATAACTCGAACTACCCTGAGTTACGCCGTCATAGGACTCGGAGAATCGCCATAGTTATTTGCGGATATACAGGGTGTCTCAAAGAAATGTATGCATTGTTTGAATGATGATAACTTTGTTCACAGTAAAGCTGCTAAAAGATTTGAAAACACATATGAAAGCATGAGAAAATAGAAATTTTCTGACATATGAGTGGTATGGAATGCGCCACGCACTCGTCTGATATCCTACATTTTACACTCGATTGACTGTGTTTCGCTTGACCACTTGTTGTAATTTCTTCACAAAGTGGCCGTTTCGATTGATTTGTGCTTCTTTTGAGGTTCAAAACTTAAAAACACACACTACGGCTTGCGAAAAATACAGGGTGCCCTAAAAAGTGCAGGTAATGATTTCTAACATTGCTGCTACTGAGGCTTTTGAAGATGTTCGAGACTCATATGAAAGCAGAGGATAGCGAAAACTCTGAGACGGGTAAGCAATCAAGATTGTGCCATGCCCCTCCCGAAAACTTGCATTTTCGACTCGATTGATTGTGTATGTGCTGAATGCTTGCTACAGTCTTGTTACTACTTGGTCACATTATCCTGTGCTGTGTTTCTTTTAACGTTTTTCCGTCACCCTGTAGCTGTAATTAAGCCAATTAACCTCTCCATTCAGCCTGAATATTGTTTCATCACTCCGCAGAATACGCCCTGGAAAATGGGGCTCCTGCTCACATTTAAGTTGTGTAACCAATAAACTCTCCTGTCACGTGTGTTTCGCGTGATTTTCAAGTTCTAAATGTTGTGGAAGGTTAATCACAGGTCAATCTGTTCGGGTATTAACAAGATTGTAATAAGCATTCAGCCCATGCACAATCAATCGGGTCTTGTTCAAAGTTTCAGGCGGGTGCATAGCGCCATCTTGACTACCTACTTGTCTTATAGTTTTCGGTATTCTGTGCTTTCATGTGAGTCTTAAACGTCTTCAAAAGTACACTAGCAGCAAAGTTAGCGCCTTCCAAACAGTACCTGCATTTTTTAGGACACCCTGCATTTTTCGCAAGCCGTAGTGTGCTTTTAAGTTTTGAACCTTAAAAGAATCACAAATCAATCGAAACGGCCGCTTTGTGAAGAAATTACAACAAGTAGTCAAGCGAAACACAATCAATCGAGTGTAAAACGGAAAAATTCACAGAAGTGCATGTGGCATTCCATACCATTCACATGTCAGAAAATTTCTATTTTCTTAAGCTTTCATGTTTGCTTTCAACATCCTCAGTAGCCTTACTGTGAACAAGGTTATCACCATTCAAAGAGTGTATGCATTTCTTTGAGACACCTGTATTTATCACCTCATAATGGAGACTTGAAATAATGCAAAACCTCATCAAAATCAAGACGCGCGTCTTTCTATGAAAACTAGGTAGATTCTATTTTTAAAAATCTCTCTTGAAAAACGTTCTTTGGGATTCTTCGAAGACTACAGTAAGTAGTAGTGTAGTAACTGCCTACACAGAGTGCTACAAGATAATGAATAAATGCGTTGTAAATGTAAAGGACGAAGGATGGCGTTATTCTCTTTTGGAATGCGCTACGCACTCTACTTCCACAGGATGTCGTGGGGACAATTTGAATTCGTATTTGGCCTACTCCAGTCGCCAGCCGGTGGACAATTCAGTTCTCTTTACTTCCCAGGCAAGTTTGGCAGCAATTCACTGACCTCAGACGGATGCATGACGCTGCACTAAAACTAAATCCTTAAAAACACTTCAACTAGACGATAATAAAACGCACATTACTTACGTCAGTGGAATGTTTTAAACTTATCATACAATTCAGAAGAGGATAATTTTCTAACGACACAGGTGGCTGCGCCATGCTTATATCCTAAACGAATTCGATTGTAATATAGGTGTGTATACACAAAGCTGCTTTTCAGCCCCACAGTGAATCCTTAACAAGCTTAACGTAGCAAAATAAAGTGGCTTTTGTTATTAACCAAACAAGAAGAGTGTTATGCAAGTTGAAGCCGCAATTTTTCGAATATCAGACCAAATTTTCTTCGCTTTTCTACATTTTTTTGTTATTCAGAATAATCTTTAAAATATCATTGCACGTAAACGAAAAAAAACTATCAGCACACAAAAGACGTATTCCTTTTTAGGGCAACCTGCGCATGCAATTAATAGTTCTTTAGATAAGAAGGTCTAAATAATTTTCTTAAATCGAAAGTTTATTTAAACCTTGTTAATTGTGTTTCTTTTAGTTTGGAAGGCTTTCGCTCTGTTTTGAAAGATCATAACTATTGCTTGAAAAGGGACGAGTTTGTCATCAAAACGGTCGGCGTGGTCTTCATTCAGGAGTGGGTAATATGTTAGTATCACTGGCTACATTTCGTTAACGACTACATACTCTAACAGGAATTGCTCAGAAATCCGTTAAATCAAAGTAGCTCGGGCTCGGCCGCAGGCAAGCAGACAGAAATGCAGCTTTATTTTTAGAAGATCCATATAACAAATAGCTTTTGCCACGTAGCGACAGTGCTACATATACGCACTAACTCGTGCGATGTTTTTCGTCTGTGCCGTATAGAAAGGGTTCACCAAGCTTGGGAAAGTTTCTTTGTGGAGGATTTATAAGGGAGAATAAGGAGGGGAAGGTCTGCATTTTTTTTCAAATACCCAGACAAGACAAGACACGACTCACGCAAGTGAGGCAAGGCCTCCGGAGTTCCGAGCTTCGCCGACGTTCGAAGATCAGAGACGCTGTCGCATGGGCCAAGTCGTCGAAAATTAGGTGGGCCGCCCACGTGATGCGATTTGCAGACACCCGTTGGACGAGAGCCGTTACCGACCGGATTCCGCGGGATGTCAAGAGAGTACCAGGACGCCCACCAACGCGTTGGTGAAAGCCCTGAACAACTGATGTGACGCTCTTCGTGTCCCTCGAGCGAGTAGCATCCAATGGACCACTATGGTACGCAACAGGGACGAATGGAAACGCTGCTGGCGCCCGCTCGAGCAAGTCGATGATCAACGGGACGACAGGTGATACAGGTGATTTATGAAACGTGAGGGCGGGCGTTATCGTGCAAAAGAATCGCGGCTCTTCTGTTGACCAATGCTGACTGAAGTTGACGCAATTTTCTATGCATTTCGTCGATTTCCATACAACAAGACTCTGCTGTGATCGTTTCGCCTGGTGCCAAAAAGTTGTAGTGGATCACCCTAGCCGCCGATCACCACAAGTGACAACTACCTTTTCTTGGTGGAGGTTCGCCTTTGGAAAATGTCTAGGGGGTTCGTCGGCGTCCAATGACTGTCTGGAACGCTTCCTTTTATCACTTAGAATCCAATTTTTATCACAAGTGATGATTCGATCCAAAAACGGGTTCGTTGCGTAAAAGTAGAGAAGAACAAATCTCGAAACGTGACATTTTGCCGCTCACTCAACCGTGGGGCATCCACGTTTCGAGCCTTTTCACCTTCACAAGGCGTTTCAAAGCATCCGCAGCAGAAGTTTTACTGACGTCTAACTCTTCCGCGATCCCGCGAACTGTTTTGGATGGTTCAGCTTCCACCAATTCCTTCAACTCGTCGTCTCTAGGTCGATCGCTACGGGGATAATCTTTGAGGCTGAAATCTCCGCTCCGAAATTTACTGAATCACTGGTGCACAGTGCTTTCTCCAACCCTATTAAGCCCCACACAAGACCGACTTTTCGAGCTGTCTCGGTTACCGATTGTCCCAATTCGAACTTAAAATATCGTTCGGAATTGGCGCTTCGACGTACTTCAATGAGCCCTTCAATAACAGAAATATAAAACAACGTTGAAACATAAATTACTTACTCGGATAGAGCGAAAAATTCGCACTGAAAGTAGCATTAATGCGCAATGCAAGTGGAACTTTTACTTATTAATAGACGAATCAGAAATACTAACACAAAAAGTTGAGAAATTCCCGGATAACCTATTATCTCATCGAAAACGTGACCGACCGGATATTTTGCGTGTTTTGCTAGCTGTTAATTAATATACGCCTCTATTTCAAAAAACTTTAGCTTTATAAAATATTCAGATAATTTTGGTGACATACTCATTTCAGCTCTTTGCACCCACACACATGCTAACGGTTTCATCACAGCCAATACACAACTAAAAATGAAGGAAATGGGTCCAAAGTAGAGGATGCCTTTAACAAAGCTTAGTTAAATAACAAATTATGTAAAAAATTTAATAGACCAAATGAATCGAAATCTTTGTGGTGTTCACACATGAAAGCGGACAACTGCCTCTTCCAGTTGAACGGTAGTACGAAGTTGTTTCATTCATTTAGAGAGACCTGTAAATTTAAGGGAATTTCCAAAGAACAGAAGATTCCAAAATTCACCCTTTCCTTACTCCAACCTCGTCAAAACGACAAAATCTACTCTGAAATAGATTATTAACGTCAGATTATTACAAATTTTATTAATAATTAGAGCTGGCGTCAGCATCCTCTAGAATTTTGATAGCTGATTAGATCAATTACAAGAAATCTGTTGGGAATAGCTTTGCTGATATGCATCCATTCGGAAAGCGGTCCGGTTCAGTCAAATTTGCAATGAGAGGTATCGGAAACGAATGCATTCACAAACACGTGGGTGCAAGTGTATATAGCGCGAAATGCCTCATACAATGCCTCGACAAGCTTCCGCACACTTTTTGATCGTCACTTTTTGAAGAGCTACAAATGTGTGAATAGTAATTAAGGTGGACTTCTGACTCGCACTTGACCCTCGCATTCCGAACTCGACGGTTTAGCAACCCTGGCGGCCGCCTCCCGTAATGCAGTGCCTCCCACTTATAAGTACTGAATGTAAAGGAATTTTAAGCTGGTCACGCGGTACAATTCAGCAGGTAATTCGTGTTACCGCACCAGTCGTACAACAGCTGGGCTTTAAAATTTGGCTAATTAAGTTAGAATTTAAAAAAAAAATTAAAATTACATGCAAAAAAGGACATGAATTAGTCACCAACGGATTGAGGGGTGACTTACAGCGATAAGGGATTAATTCAATGTGTCTTCTTTTCTCAGCATTGGTTCACTTCACCCTCTGCTCACTCTTACCGTTAGATAACTTCACTGTCAAAGAAAGTTCAAGTTTTCAAATGCTCCTTTTCTCCCTTACGTGGAAAGAAGGCAAAATAAATAGATCAGGAAGGGGAAAACTGGACAAAGTGATAAATAAAACGTCCTTAACGCTCCCTCCGAGCATTATTAACTTTTCTTAAATACTTCTCAAGATATCCTGGTAGGATGTGCGCGCTGGCTGAGCCGAGAAGTCCTGTGCATTGGAAGCATAGCGCAAGCTATAGGGTTATTCGACAACTAATGTCGTTTTTAATATATTTTCAAAGTGAATTTATTTATATTAACAACGAACATTGACAAATTATATATTGACTAGTTTGTTGAATGATTTTTAGCCATCTTCCGGTTTGTTAGAAAAATCAACGTTCGAAGTAGCTTTGGCTTTTTTAAGCGAAGAATTGATGTAACCCATTTTTAACAGTTTGATAGGGATCGCAGGTTTCACCATCCAAGTCGTTTTGAAGGAAGCGAAACGAGTGTTAATTTGATGGTGCTAGGTGAGTGCTAAAGTGGATATGTGGCATCAGTTCCCAACTGGGCTCTTTTAATTTTTGACGGGTTATCAAAGAGGTGTGTGGTCTGGCGTTGTCATGATGGAGTACCACGCCTTTGACCAGTTCAGGGCATTTTTTACATCTTCGTTCGATTTCGGTTGCTGGCGACAGTGGACATTGGAGTCAATGGTTTGGTCTCCTGGAAGCAGCTCCAAGCAGACGATACCTTCGTAATCCCCCACGCAAAGGCATAATCTTCTTTTGGTGAATTCATGTTTTGGATGTCGAATGTGGGACGTATTTTGCTTGGTCCATGACCGTTTTCAGACTATGTTATCGTAATCCATCCATTTTTCATCACCAGCTCCGACTCGTTTTAGAAATGGATCGTTCGGTTAGGTTAGCAGCAAAGAATCGCATGTGTTAATTGTTCAGGGCAGGCGGATTTCTTTTAATTCGAGAGAAACCCGAACATCCGGTTTGTCTACGTAACCAAGATGTGGTAAGTGGAAGTAAATAAAATAATAGTGGAATTCGATAGGGAACGTCTCTCTGACATCTCTCGATTTGTCGTGTGCCGGTTAGTTTCAATCAACGCCTTTATTTTGTCGTCATCAGTAGTGATCGATCAGTATGTGATGCAGTTCACACTCTAAAATATCCAGAGCGAAAGCGAGCAAACCAGTGGTGACAATTCCGTACAGTAACACCACAAACTGATGAATAAATGATTTCTCCCTTGCAAAGCATTTTTTCCTTCTCGGAAGTAAAACAAGAAAATATGCTCCCTCTGATTGTCCATTTGCAACAAAGTTTTGGCCAACTTCTTTTCACTTATAAGCCCAGTTTTTGAAAAAAGATAGTTTAAAGTCTAACCCGCAAAATAATATATAACAATAAGCCCAGCAAACACCAGTACATAAAAATAAATTGTTCTCGTCATCTATGAGAAAAAACGACGTTAATTATCGAATATCTTTATAATTTGCTGTTATTTTTCCCAGGATGGACGACTATGCCAGCGCTTAAATCTTAAGTTGCTTCACCACGAAGCCAAGAGCAGGCGGCTTCTACGACAAAGGATTGTAAGTCGGACCTGGTGAAGGAGCGGGTACAAAATTGCCCATTAGACAAGGAGGGTACATAGCGAAATTCTATCTCGGCAAAGCATTCTTTATAGACGACCTTCAGAAGTGAGAAGAATTCACGCTGATCACGGCGTTAACTAAAATCCCGGATCGAAGATCACTTGAAAGAAACGGTAAAAACGGAAGAATTCACAGAATCCGCAATTGAGGGTCAGCTGAATTGCTCGAGAGGAAGTGCTAGCTTTGTACCTAGTACTAAAAAAATGAGCCAGTGAAGGCGTTGACCAGAGCGCTCTTCAGAATACGCCAGAAATCACAGGGCGTGGCAGCAGAAGCAGCACATGGAGCGTCGCCGTGTCGCCCCTTCTGTTCGCTGATCTCATGTCTATCGATCGCCGCGATAAGAGCCGACTACCACGCCCTGAAGAGCAAACAGACCCCTGAAGAGTCGTCGACAGGCGACTTGTCGGGATTACGAACGGCCCGTGGGAGGTGTTGGATAGCGATGTAGCGGTCAGCGCTGGAGCGGTGGCAACCGGCGCCACCAACGTGACACCGCATCGACCTGGTTCGATTTCGCGCAGGGACCGAATAGTCGTTCATTTTTCCTACAGAAGGGTAAACAAGGTCGTTCCGGGATTTTTCTCCATTCATTCGATATCTTCATTCTTTCCCTTCAATATCACCTGCCGATCTATGGATTTCCAGTCAGCAGTGATCTTTCCGAAACCCGGCACGACATTCACATTGCAACTGAAAGAACCGGCGAAATTTGGTCCAGACGACATTGGCCGAAAACATGTGCAACCGTTTCCCCACGTATTCTCTCGGATAAGGGATGGAACAATAGATTGCCCTAATGTGTTCCTCCACGGGGTATTTCAGGTGCACGACGTCAGTGCAATTCACTGCATTGAGGTGAAGTGGTTGTATGTAGTGGTATAAAACAACAGACTGCTGTATGCGCCGGTTGAACTCTGTTCTTAGACTAAGAGTTATGCTATGCCTTCCCGTTGGGAGTTAGCTTCTTGTCTCTGAAAAAGCTTTTTTGCTTCGCTACTCTATGGTACCTTCATAACCTATTATATTAGGTAGGGAAACGATTTTGTTGTTATTCTTTTAAGACTGAGTTCGTAATCATAATCGCTAGCAGTCAAAAAATCCTTTCTGTCCACATAATAATTTTGTAAGAAGAAGTTCGTCCTACAGGACATCTCAAATAAACAGTTTGCGTGGTTTCACGGTTTCACATAGAAGCGCTGCTCGTCCTAACGGTGTCCAATTTCCTGTGGATAATGCAATGAATAACGCTTAGAAAATGAAAAAAAAAACGGAAGAGGCAGATTTTTCTCGACCCATACAACAAAGTGTAGGACATGGGAGGCGTAGTCGGAGGAGGCGCTAGTTTTCGCATGCACCCTGAATTGCTACAGAGCTCGAATCCTCCACACGCGGGTAAAGCTTGTCATTCCTTCAAGGACGGATTATTCGTATGGACATCGTAAATCCTGCAAATTGTGAGAAATTCAAAAAATGCGACTCCATATTCCTGATCAGCACTCCTCGGTAAGCGAAGCTTGGACGAAATTTGTGATCGTGACCCCAGCCATCGAACACCGTAGGTAGATATGAATGAACACGTGTTCCACATTCGTAACGGACACCACTGATCGAAATTGTGTACTATTTTCGCTTGTCTTTTCTGCACTCAATGGTTGTCAAAGTCGATCGACCACATCTTAGGTAGGCTGGGTACACCGATGGAAGCCGAGTAGTAATTGCGCAGTGTATGTATAGAGGAGCGACGCCGTTAGGAGTGTGAGTTTGCTGATCGACCTAAAGTTGTGCTCTCCCAAAAATTTCGACTGGCCGAATATATCCGAATAGCGACGATTCCCGAATATTCGAAAATGGAATACATTCGAAAATCGCGTTTTTTCGAGCATTCGAATTCGAATACATTCGAAAATCACATTTTTTCGTGCACTCGAATTCGAATACATTCGAAAATCGCGTTTTTTCGAGCGTTCGAATACGAATATTCGATTTCGAATAGAATTATTCGAATTCAAATGTTCGAATATACATTCGGGCACAACTGGAATCGACTCCCCTTTCAAAGCGTTCATGCACACATGCAAAAGATCCGTAACGGTCAATCGAAGCTCTCCATATGGAAACGTCAGGGAAGAGGCCGGATACGCCAGAGAAGAGGCCGGATTCATTGGAACTTTTGTGTCCCCACGCCAAGGCTAGGGAAAACCTTTCGCCCTAAACTTCGTCCAAGAGGGTTATTTGGAGTGCTGATCACAAATGCATTCTTCATTTTCGAAATTTCGCCCGATTACTCTAGATTAGGCATGGGTGAGTGATGCCACCGCACGCTTCTGCAACAAGGCTGCAGCCATGCCAC
Source organism: Heligmosomoides polygyrus bakeri (assembly GCA_947359475.1). Taxonomy (NCBI): domain Eukaryota; kingdom Metazoa; phylum Nematoda; class Chromadorea; order Rhabditida; family Heligmosomidae; genus Heligmosomoides; species Heligmosomoides polygyrus. The sequence goes on from OX375869.1 coordinate 74,441,926, forward strand.
CTAATGCAGCAGAGCTTGCCGCGCGGTGAAGTGCCGCGCCGCTCCATCACCCTCAACAACGAATCGGCGGTAAAGCGGCAGCGGCTGTACTGTAAATGCTGCCGCTGCAATAGTGATTCAGATCATTATTGCCGCAGGCACTGGCGGAATTCTGACCTTACTCTAGCCGAGAATCGTAGAAATGTGGATTGAAGCGAATAGCGATAGCAGGTTCCGACTGCAAAGAGTGTACCGTAGTCATTTAAAGGCCCTCCCGAGTATACTTATGCTTGAATGACCTATTCGAATAGGTATTCGAATGATTTTCATTCGAATTTGAATATTCGAATTCGAATATTCGAAAAATCGCGTTTTTCGAATATATTCGAATTCGAATGTTTAAAAAATTGCATTTTTCGAATGTATTCGAATTCGAATATTCAAAAAATCGCGTTTTTCGAATGTATTCGAATTCGAATATTCAGAAAAACCACGTTTTTCGAATATATTCGGTTTCGAGTGCTCGAAATTTTTCGGTATTCGAAACCTGTCGAATATTCGAAATTTCCCAGGAAGCAAAAATTATTCGACTATTCGAAAAGTGTCATTCGAATACCCAAAGAGAATTTGTGTAACGGCGCATTCTGAAAAGGCTTGTTAGGTTTTTCGGGTAATTAGGATCTCCAAAACGGTTCTTTCTGTGAATCAAATCTCTATTACGACAGCGCCTCATCGATTCTGGTCTTTACTGCGCCTGTGCAAAGCGACCGAGGAAGAGTAGAAATTTTTAACTGCAAAAAAAACTTGGAAATTATGATTCTAACGGGGTTTCAAACGGGCGATACTTGTCCTTCACGCTGCAGTTAGAGGAGTCTGAGACCACAGGTCATTGCAGGACGGGAGTGACAGTCAAAAGGGGTGCGCTTCAGTCTTGTGCCACGTCTGATATCTCCTTGTGCAGAGCAGTGCCTCATAGAACCAATCTTGTGATTTTCATCTCGCTACTCGTTCTATTCTTCTGCTCCTCCGTGGTCGCTGAGTGCTTTACTGACTTTCGTTTCTGCAACTACGGTTCCGCAGAATCTATATTATTACGTTGTCCGGAAAGTTCTCGGCGTTTTAAGTGCTTCACTATGAACTACCATAACCTTTTCAAATCTTATCGGATTTAGTCGAAATAAGCACACTTCGATTGAGCACACCTTTGCCAATGGGCAATTTGTCGATTTATTCCATCAGCGAAAAAATTTGGTTGTCGAGATTGGACAAAATTCACGAATTCTATTTTACCCTGGTCCTGATAGGTGCAGGTTTTACCAGCGGGAAAGTTCTAAAAGTGTTTGAAAAGGTGTTAGTCGGTTGGTGAGAGGTATGGAGAATGTGGCGAGTGAGGCAGAACTTCAACCCGTAATTCGTTCAATTTTCGAATAGAGATTTTTGAAGCGTGTGCTATTGTGCAAAAGAATCGGCCTCTTCTGTTGGCCAATACTAGTTGAAGTTGACGCAATTTTCGGTGCATTTCGCTGATTTCCTTACGCTAGGACTCTACTCTAGTCGTCTGGCATGGTGCCAACTAAGTGTTAATAGATGACACAAGCCCTCCGACCACCACACGCTGGTCATTACCTTTTTTGGTGAGGTTTGTCCTTGGAAAATGCCTGGGGGGGGGGGGTCGTCGGCGTCCAACCACTGTCCGAGACGTTTCCTGTTATCATACAGAAGCCATTTTTACATCGCAGGTGATGATTCGATCCAAAAATGGGTCAACTTTGTTGCGTAAAAGTAGAGAAGAACAATTCTCGAAACGTGACCATTTTTTCCACTTTTCACCTTTCCAAGGCGTTTCAAAGCATTGGCAACAGCAGTTTTAATGACGTCTAGCTCTTCAGCGATCTCGCAAACAGTTTGGCATGGTTCAGCTTCCACCAATTCCTTCATCTCGTCGTTCAGGATTGCCTTAGGTCGACCGCTACGGAGGTCACCCGAAGGCTTTCGGATCTCCGGTCCGAAATTTACTGAACAACTGGCGCACGGTGCTCTCTCCAACACCATTAGGCCCCCACACTTGATTGACTTGTCGAGCTGTATCGGCTCAGGGTTGTCCTTATTTGAAGATGGAATTAAACACCGTTCGGAATTGCTCCTTCGACATACTTAAATAAGCCCTTCAAGAACAGAAATATTAGGTTGTCCCATAACTCCCCGCCGTTTTGTTTTCAACGATTCACTGCAGATTTTGCCGGCGGTCTCTTGCATAGCGCTGCGTAGCTTTCGAAAGAGAATGATTTGCTCTATCATGAATTTTGTCAGTTTTTAGGTCGTTGAAGTGAAAAGTGAAAAAGTAGTCATTTGGGCACTTGTTCTCTCCGCTTAGGTTTGTAATTTTTTGCGCAGTTTTTAATAGCACTTGGAAGACAACGTTCTGTACTACAAGAATATGTGTTGGTCTATTTTCTCACTTGCCCTTTATTGATTCTTAGGACATCAAATTGGGAATTCCGACTTTTCCGTCCGAATTTTTACCAAAACTCCGGTTCTGTGGTTGGACTTTTCTGCTTGGTGTTATATGTCGTTTGAAAGAAGATGTCTTGCCCAGTAAGAATTTGTGTCGCGTTTGTTGGCTCACGCTGATTTCTGTCGGATATCAACAACTGAAGAAGGAGAATGAGTTGTTGGTGAAGACGATTTTTCTCTTTTTGGCATTTTGTTGATATTCAATAGAAATCAATAAACGCAACACATATTCTTATAGAGCAGGACATTCTCTTTCGAGTGACATATAATACCAACCCAAGTCCAACCACAAAGCAGGAGCTGTCGGCAAAAATAACCATCCTCCTTCGGACGTCCCAATTTGATGACCTAAAAATCAATAAAGGACAAATGAGCAAATAGCAGTAACACATATTCTTGTAGTACAGTCATTGTCTTCCGAATGCTATAAAAAACTGCGCACAAAAAATTACGAACCTAAACGGAGAGAACAAGTGCGCTAATGGCTACTTTTTCACTTTTTCACTTTTCACTTCAACGACCTAAAAATTGACAAAATTCATGATGAAAAAAGAAATGCAATACAAGTTCTGATAGAGTAAATCATTTTCTTTCGAAAGCTATGCAGCGCTATCCAAGAGACTGCCGGCGAAATCTGCATTGAATCGTTGAAGAAAAAAACGTCGAAAATTTATGGGACAACCTAATATAAAACAACGTTGAAACATACATTATTTAGTCAGATAGAGCGAAAAATTCTGTGCAGATAGCAATGCGCAACGCAGTTTGAATTTTTACTTAATAATAGACAAATGAAAAATAGAAACACAAAACGCTGAGAACTTTCCAGACAACCTAATATAAGGTGAACTTCTTCGTCGGTCAGTTGTTTTTCAGATTCGGCACACATTCTGCGTCTACGGATGTCGTGGAGGCAATTTGAATGCGTATTTGTCCTAAACAATGACTTGCGCTGGCCAGTCGATTAACAGGCCACTGCTTTATCCTTCAAACGAAAATCTGATAGCAATTCACTGACCCCGCAAGGCTTGCTTGTCCTGAACGGGACCCAAATCAATAGGCTTTGTTTGGATCACGCGACAGCCTGCATCTCCTGCTGTGCTTCAATGCACACGTGGAACTATAATGTAGAAAAATTTTTGTCCAATCCATGCGGTAAAGAAAGACGCTATAGTACTTAGCGTGCTGGTGCCGCTGCGAGATTGCACATGCTCGTGGAACAGTCACATAAACACGGTTTCTGTGAGCACAGACCTAGACATGTAACGGGACTCCGGGGTATGGCCGACCTATGTTCCCCCTTTTAAGATACTTTGCAGGTGTGGTGGGCATCAGCCTTAGTACCGAAATAATTGTTTTCTTTCTTCTTTTAGAGCGACACAGGACATAGACTTGTATATTCTACCCGCTGTTATCGATCGATTTTATCGATATCGATTTTTGCTCTGTGTTGGCCATTGGGAGTGGGAGTCGCGTGTATATGTCGGCTGTATGGCAGACTTCACAAAAGGGAGGCGGTGTAGATCGAATGGCTGTTATTTATCGAACGATTTTTGTTAAGTTTACCGTTTAATCAATTATCATTATGTTGGCTGGAGAATAGTTACATTCGCAAGTCCTTCGCAAATAAGAAATATCTGTTTCTACCACTTATTTGGATGAATCCCCAGAAAGAAAGAGACCGGCCCTCACGGCTGGTCTACTCCTAGCTACCTGTAATACAATTTGTAGTCGCAAAATTGACTGTGATATTCCACGTTTTTAGACGAGCAGGCTAGATTTGCTACAGGTTTACAGATAATACTTCGTCGTCGGTCCGCCATTGGCTGCCATTAGGCGAAAGCTTGTTCCCTGAAAGTTCTTTAACATTCAGTCACCCACCGGTACCAAAAATGATCACTTTGAAGTGACACAGAAGCTTGCAGTGGCTCAAGAAGATTGCTCCCCCTTCAAATGTCTTGTAAACCTTTCGTTTGTTCTTCATGAGTAGCACCTTACAACCCACACGTATTCCTTTGGAAAGAATTCGTATTTAAGTAAACAACGGAATTAGATCCCTCCATGTGTCCTTTAGTCTGCCTCATTTTTACAATGTAGAAGGTGTTTATGAAAAACCTGTCGATAAAAACCTCGTGCTTAACTAGGAAGGAATCCGTTATGCACTGCTTCCATTTTTCATACAGGCTGTCGTCTATCACGTCTATCATGCAGCCTGATTTTTCATTCGAATTCGAATATTCGAATCGAATATTCGAATTCGAATGTTCAAAAAATCGCGTTTTTCGAATGTATTCGAATTCGAATATTCAGAAAAACCACGTTTTTCGAATATATTCGATTTCGAATGCTCGAAAATGTGCGGTATTCGAAAGCATTCGAATATTCGAAATTTTTGTGAGAGCATAAGTATACTCTCGAGTTTTGCTGCCGTCGCTTGCCTCCTTGTCGGAAACATGTAAGATCATGATCCGATGATCAACATGATCAACTATTTCGCCAAATCATTGCCTCAAGGAATTTTTTAAAGGTGCTGATTAAATCCTTTCCGACCAATGAAAGAGCAGACATCATTGCATACAGGATTGCTTACCTACTGTAGGCCATTGTTACACCAGGGGCCGTATTCATTACAGCAATTTAACTAACAAAAATACATCCGAAATCCCTGAGAGCGTGGCTTATCAAGCGATATGGTGAGCGATAAGCCGCGTTATCTGAGTTTTTGGCTGTGAAATCTCTGTTAAAGCTATGTAGGTTGTTCATGAATCTGACCCTAGAAAACGAGTCCATATTCATCAGTAACGAGTGGCCAGCACTCCTCTCTATGCGAAGTTTGGGCGAAATTGCTGGCATGACCCAATCACTCGTAATCGATTTATACTTGAACGCATACATTCGAATAAGAGGTTATAGTATTATAGTTATTGTCGCATGTCGATAGCCCCAGTGCAGCGGCTGTGTCGGATACCAACCTGTCCCATGGGGCATCCGAAGCTACCAAGGCCTAGTGCCCCGAGGAGGGGGTCGATCGGTCCCATGCTGTTAAGTGCCACTTCCTACGTGTGGAGTCCCCGGGTCCGTCCCTTCACTCCCAACCGCATTGAGTCTTTCCAGCCCTGTTCTGCAGCCAGCAGATTGCCAAGAGGAGACATTACCCGGGTCATGTACTGATTGCATGGCACCCAACATCACTACCCACGCGATGTCCACGTGGAGGGCCACGCCAGGCTTCCGCTCTGAGCGCCCTGCTCCTCCGCTCGGACCACGCGTGGGACTTACACAGGCAGCCCAACAATCCCACAAACGCACACAACAATACCAGACAACTGTGAACGTGAACGGACTCACTACACCCCTTCGACTCGCACACCCGACACCCCTCTTGTGAAACAAATCTTCTTAGTGCGTTCAAGAAATCTTCAACAGCCATGGACTTTACCAGCTCCAGATGAATCAAGCGCGTCAACGTGCATGTAAAATAGCACCAGGAACGTGGACTCCACCATGAAGCAGGACAAACGCTGAAGAAGAAGAGGTAGAAGAAGACTGTGCATGTAAAAATGCACCATGTGTCTTTACCATATGTCTTTAAGTCTTTGTCACCCTCTTTGATGAGTGGTAGGTCGAAAAAGTCCAGACCGATGTGTTGAAATGTTTGCGTTTGCAAGATTGGCCAATGTAGTAGGTCCGTTGTTTCAGGGTATTCGTAAGGTAGGCCATCGAATCGAAACATTTCACGCAGGTTTTTATCGTACTGTCGTACTTGCTGTTTCAGTCGGGGTATCCAGCAGTTTATGCGAATCGTCGACATGGTGTGTTCTATGCCCTGATAATATTCTCCCTGCGCCTCATTGATGATTAGTGTAGCTAAGGGTGTTTTAGTAAAGGTTAATATAGGGCTTTTTGCGTCCGAGTTCAAGGAAGAGTTTTTAATTCTTCCTTTTGAGCGCCAGATGCCGTCACTATCTTTGAATAAACGGAGGGTGTTTTCCACGGATTTGCGGTAATGCGGAGTGATATGCGCGGCTTGATGTTTTCGGATGATTGATGATCGCGACGCTATCATGGCTTTTCCTCCGATGCTGTTGGCTTCCTCCGGAAAGTACATACTTCAGTTCTAGATTGCATTTCAACACTTAGTGTTGTCAGTTTCCAGTAAGTTTGCGGAGTAATTTCCTTAAGAAGAGCAGCATCAGTTCCGTTACCCTTTTGGCCTTTTTGAATATGCTGAAATCTAGAGGTTGAACGGTAGGACTGGTTTCTAAAGTTTCTTCTAATCTAGAGGTTGAACGGTAGGACTGGTTTCTGGGATTTGTTGCGTCGATCACATGAATGCAAAGCTCCATACTTTGTGTCTCTTCATGGCTGAGGTGATTAAAAGTAGTAGGCCATGTTTCAATCGGTCTCCGTACAAATTCAGACTCGCTCCGCCAGGCATGAGTGTTCAACTGAGCTTAGTCAGGCCTCTAGTTCCTGCGTCGGCTGGATTTTCATCAGTTGGAGCAAACATGAATTGAACTGATACACCATTTTCATCAAGCGTCTTGTCAATCGAATTTCTTTGGGCGGATTATTTAATAGTCCAAAACTAGTGTAGCGCAATGGAGTCCCCAACCAGGATAGAGCTATTTGGGAGTCAGAGAGGATGTATATGTCTTTGATGTCGTCTAGTATTCTTGCGTTCAATGCGTTAAATATAGACAATGCGAAAAGAAGTAATGTGATGGTTATAGCGTTCATTTCCATCTTTGGGATAGTTGGTGTTGCGTTTAACGATGGTAATTTGCACATTGCCATTACCAAAGTAGATTCTTCGGCATCAAACAGGTTGTCACATACCGCCATGGCAATAGTGCTGACATCCGGGCTGCTGCTGCAAGACTGCTAGACCTTACCTGTGGTCAGTGTTACTATCGAATCTTCTTTGGAAGGATTTTTGAATCCTTCTGCGGTAGTAAGGTTATTGCTCTTCTTGCGCCTCTGGCAGAAGAGTGCCACCCCATGCAAATTTGCGCTTCCACAACTGTTGTTGGAATCGTTTCGTTCGAGTAAACAGTGGAACCATCCACCCGAAAGGGTCATAGATAGATGCTATTTGTCGAGCAACCGTCCGCTTTGTAAGATTCGCTATGCGTGGAAGATCACCGCGAACAGTAAGCGTATATGATTCACTCTTCTATTCAATCCCCAGAGTTCTTGAATTTGCGCGTACACATTCGGGCAATGATGAGGTTATGCGTGAATCACTGAACAAGAATTCGCGCAGGTTCATGCACATATCTGTCTTGATGCTGAGGATTTTTGCAACGCGTCCTCTGTTGTTTCAGCTGCGAGGAAGAGATTGTCTACATTGAGATTGTTGCGATTGTTGCATATATATTATATATCTGCTTTTGAGCAAGCTAACGTGGTATTGTTTAGACAAGTGGCCAAATTCATCAACGACTTACAGCAATTTAACAGGGAAAATGCAGCCGTAATCCTTGATAGCGCGGTTTCTCAAGCGATATGGTGAGCGATATAGCCGCGCTATCATGAATTTCGGCTGTAATTTCTATGTTATATTGCTGTAAATCGTTGATGAAGCCGGCCCCTGCTCTAGCTCGTGAATTTGACAGAGTAAATAGCTGTTTCATAGCAACTACTGCTAGTACACCTAAGATGTACCACCATATGAAGCATTCAAGCATCGACGACTTTATGTCGAGAAACAAGGAACGAAGTTCAAGATGCTGGTTTCTAACGACTAATAAGGTCACCTGATGGAGAAACCTCGTCACAAAACCATGATCACAAGTCGAAATAGAATCAGTGTAAAGGCTAGGACGTCACACGGAAGTAACGCGCAGAATCCCCGCCCGAGTTCTGTGGTCAGTATACGAGGGCTAGCGAGGGTAGAACGACCTCAGCCAAAGAAGCTAGTTCGAATGGGAGCTCTGAATGTGGGAACAATGACCGGGAGACCCAGGAAAGTGGCTGACCTGATGAGGCGCAGAAGGGTAGAAGTCCTGTGTCTGCAGGAAACGAGATGGAAAGGAGCGAAGGCCAAGGAGATCGGAGAAGGAGTCAAGCTGTTCTACAACGGAGAGGACACCAAGATGAACGGAGTCGGGATAGCTATTGCTGAGTCTCTCAAGGATTCGGTAGCTGCTGTCCAAAGGATAAGCGACCGCATCATGTCACTGCGCGTGGATACGAAGGAAAATTAATGAACCTCATGTCCGTCTACACTCCGCTGACTGGATGCCCCGAGCACGGCAAGGATGAATTCTACCTCGCGCTCGAGGAGGCAATAAAGGCCGTACCAGAAGGCGACTATCTGTCCGTAGCAGGGGACATAAATAGACATGTGGGGGAGTAGCAGAAGAGGAGTGGAAAGGGTTCATGGAGGTGAAGGGGCATGGTGAATCCAGATGGAGAAAGAATTCTCGACCTAGCCGACGCCCACGACCTGGTTATCTGTAGCACCTTTTTCGCAAGACGGCGAGCCAGAAGGTGACCTATGCTAGCGGAGGAAAAAAGACGGAAGTCGACCACATCCTGGTGAGAGATGACCTGACCTGAAAACCGTCCTAGATGTAAAGGTCCTCCAGGGTGGAAAGGTCGCATCACAGCATAGGCCCCTGGTAGCGGATCTTTTTCGCCACTCTTCTACCCATCAAATCAAAAGTAAGAACAAAACCCAGAATCTGATGGCGGAAGTTACGGGGCACAGAGCGCAACGAACTAGGAAGGGCAGTGCTTCGAAGCACATCTTCCTGATCCAGCCGGCCCCGTAAACGAGATCTGGAGGAGGATGACCCAAACGATCCTACGATGTGCCAAGAAAACTTTTGGCGAAACAAAGGGAGGAACCAGAGGGAATAAGGCTGCATGGTTCTGGAATGAAGAGGTGCAGACTGTGGTGAGGAAAAAGAAGGAGGCCTATAAGCAGTGGCAGAAGACAAAGGCACCCGAGCATCTTACAGTCTATGGTAAGCTGAAGCGGCTGGCAAAAACAGCTGTAGCGAAGGCAATGAGCGTAGAATTGGATGCCTTATACGAAAAGCTGGACGAGCCACAGAGAGAGAAGTTCGCTATTCGGCTGGCCAAGGTACGGCATAGAGCTTGCGTCGACATTCGAGTGGTCAAGACGGTGAAGAGTGCTGATGGTAGGGTACTGCGGAAGCCAATCGAGGTCAGAAAAAGATGGGAGGATTACTTCAAGGAACTGCTGAATGAGGAATTCCCGCGTCGGAAAGTCCAAGAAAAACAGCCAACGGAAGGACCCATCCCGTCCTGGACACAGGAAGAAGTTCGCAGCGCTACAGGGAAGATGAAGCTCGGAAAGGCAGCTGGGCCTGATGGGGTACCAGTAGAAGCTTGGAAGGTGCTTGGAAACTGTGGAGTGAATTGGCTGACACAGTTCTTCAACATAGTCACGATAGAGGGTATGATGCCGGAAACTGGAGGGACAGCATCATAGCCCCCATCTTCAAGCAGAAGGGCGACGCGTCCGAGTGCTCCAATTACCGCGGGATCAAACTAATCTCGCACACGATGAAAGTTTACGAACAGCTGGTCGACTCGAGACTGAGGGGGGTGGTCGCCATCTCCCAGGAGCAGTGGGGCTTCGTGCCTGAGAGATCCACCATAGATGCGATCTTTGTCGCTCCCAGGTGGTGGAGAAGTATTGGGAGGAACGAAGGCCTTGCTACTTGGTATTCCTGGTCTTGGAGAAAGCCTACGACAGGCTACTCCAAGCCGTGCTCTGGTACTCCCTTCGAGGGAAGGGTGTCCCGGAACGTCTGATCTCGGTTATAAAGGACATGTACGAAGGCTCGAAAGCGGCGGTGCGCCTCCACACGGGATGACTCCTGTGGGAGTGCAGAGGAATCCTCTGCGACCGTAGGCGCTCCAGGACACTCAAAGACATGCTATACAGAACAGTAGTGAGGCCGGCCCTCCTCTATGGCTGTGAGTGCTGGGCCCTAGGTAGAGCGCAGGAGCGGCAACTGCACTCTGCGGAAATGAGGATGCTCAGATGGGTATGTGGATGGACCCGCCGGGACAGAGAGCGAAACGAGGATGTTAGAGCAGTGGTGAAGACAGCTCCGATCCAGCTGAAGATGAGGTAGCAGCGCCCAAAGTGGTACGGACACATCCTCAGAAGACCAGAGGATAATCCCTCGAAGATGGCCCTAAATTTTGAGGCACCAGGAAAATGTCCGGGAGGAGTCCCAAGGAAAAGGTGGAAGGACGTCATTAAGAAAGATCTCACCAAAATCGGCGCCGTGCCAGACGACGCCCTTGTTAGGGTGAGATGGCGACGGATCACAAGAACACGGACCCTGCGACTTCGGGGGACTAAACGCTCAGGAGAAGAAGAATAAGAAGATTTCTACCCAGCCAAAAATTTGTTTCAGTACCAATTTCCGGCGCAATTTTTTCGACGACTTGGTGCACGCGACAGCCTCTCCAATCATAGAATGTTGACGAAGCTCGAAGCTCCACAGACCTTCTCTCACTTGTCTGAGACGTGTCCCTCCGAGCGTCGTCCTCTCAACACCACGCTGCGCGACGCTGATCGAGTGTTCATCCTGGTTTCGTATAGCCCAGATCTCTGAGGCGTATGTTAGGACAGGAAGTCAGAGTCTCATACAAGGAAAATAAAGGCATTACTCAGACTGTTTAGAAAGTAAACGAAATATGTCTGGAGAAGGTGTACAGACGAAATCTCAGTCCGACAGTGTGCTCAGTGTTATTGGCATCACAGCTTGAAATCACCTGCTAGCACTGTTCAACGTCATGCGGCCCCTACGACAATCCAACGCGAAGTATATTGCACCTACGAGTAGGGCCTGGTTGTATGCAGATATTGCATCATTATGCATGCAAGGTCAGCTAAATGTTAGCTAAGAGTTACCTGCGACCTTAGTTACCTCCGACCTTAGTGCGACTGTTCAGTTACTTGCATGTTGCATGTAAGTTAAAAAATCTAGAGCCCAGCCTGGGCCCTATACTTTACAACATAAACAGATCATTGTGTTAGGCATCTAGCAACGTGCGCATTCCTAGCATGAGGAACGTTCCTTTACGTCCCTGATAGACGTGTCAATCATCCAACGTATCTCTACGTGTTATATGTGCAACCAACGCCTTCTATCCTACTGGTAGTTCTCATTGCGGCTTCTGCCAGTGACGTGTGTTGGTCGAGGAAGCAGTTGATTCCAGGTAAGTTCATTCAAGAGGAGCACTACTGATAGAGTCAGGGGGACGTCGTGCATGTAGAAATACTAGAAGGTACGCTTACTTCGAATACGACACTGGAAACACACCACGTCAATGAACTCCCTAAATTGGAACATCGGACGCCAGCTAGACCTGGTTTAAAAGGATGGGCCATTTAATAGCGCTTCCAGAAATATCATGTCGCGTGGCACGCAGCTAGAAATCCTCGGAACAATCATGAGTGGAGCTATGGCCGCTAAAATAAGATCGGAATAGATTTTTTGCGTCGGGGCGCCACGGATAGAAACTGCTTTCGACGCTCAGGGGAGTTCGCAGCAGGATTCTGCGCTCTTCGAGCGCAGAATCGGGCTAGTGAAGGGGCTCCAGGGTGAGTGCCATCCAAGCTGCTCGTGTGGAAACTGCTTTCGTCGCTCAGGGGGAGTCCGCAACCGGATACTGCGCTCTTCGAGCGCAGAATCAGGCTTGGGAAGGGACTCCGGGGTGAGTGCCATCCAAGCTGCTCGCGTGAAAACTGCTTTCGCCGCTCAGGGGGAAGTCGGCAGTCGGGTTCTGCTAAAGCATACAGCTCGAAAATAGGCAGAAAACGCCTGAAAATGTGTAGACGTTAAAACCCCTGGACCTCATCCAGCCAGTTGAATGAAATGCAAAAACGCCACCATGCATAGGAACCGAACCTACGACCTCCACGGCTGAACCCCTCCCCCTCTACCCACTGCGTCACCACCCGTCTGGAAGAGCGCACAACCCATCTCCGATGTCCCCCTCAGCGACGAAAGCAGTCTCGGCACGGATTGATGTGCAAGTTTGCGTGGTACTCCAGCAGGAGCTGGCATATTGCCAGCGGAGCAAGTGGTTAGTTCCAATGGCTATCCACAATGTCGGCCGAGTAAGGTACAGTCAGTAGTAGGAGTGAGAGGCATGTATACGCACACGCTCGCTGCCTTTCAAAAGTCATCTGAAAATCCAACGCATGCTTCGCAATGTTTAATCTGTGGGACATTTTCTTGATCTAGACGCACGTTGTACGACGTTCCTGTCACATACACGTTGGACGATAGTGAGAAAAATACTGGTTCGCCCTTACAGATTCCTTCTACTGATCCCCCTTCCTATTACTGGTCCCACCTTCACTGGTTCCCCCTTTACCGGTCCTCCCCTCCGCTTCACAGGACTCTCCCACTTCACTGGTTCCCGTTCACTGCCATCCTCCCCCCCCCCCCCCCACCTAAGTGGTACCCTTTATTGGTCCCCCTTCACTGCCTCTATTAATGGTCCCCTTTGCCGGTCCCTCTGCTGCCCCCACCCACCTTCACAGCTCACACATTACTAGCCTCACCTTCACTGATCATCTTTACTGGTCCTCCTTTAATGGTTTCCCTTTACCGCTTTCCCCTTCACAGGACACTCTCACTTCACTGATTCCCGTTTCCTCCTCCCCCCCCCCCCTCTGTCATACCCCCAACCCTCACCTTAGTGGTATTCTTTATTGGTCACCCTTCACTGGCTCCCATTAAAGGTTCTACCCTCACTGGTACCCCCCCCCTCCTTCAATGTTCTTCCCACCCCCCTTGCGCGACATAGCTGATACCTCTTCTGAACCAAAACACTCCTTTTATGAAATCCGTAATACGTCTTCTGAACCCAGACTCCCTTACACGACATCGGTGCCACGTCTTCTGAACCCGGACGCCTGTTGAACATCGTCAGTGACATGTTTTCTCGACCCGGACGCCCTTAGCGCGACAACGATGACACCGCTTCTAAACCCAGACACCCACCCATTGCGCGACGTCGGTTACACGTCTTCTGAAACCGGACGCCTGTTGAGCAGCGTCGGTGACATGTCTTGTGACCCCAGACACCCATTACGCGACATCGTTGACACCTCTTCTTAACCCAATGCGCGACATCGCTGGCATGTCTTTTGAATTCGAATGCCCTTTGCGCGACATCGGTGACACTTCTTCGTATCGACACGGCGTGAGTGGCACTTCATCTGAACACGGACGGCTGCTACTCGTCTTCTAGGAAAGGCCAGACGGATGAGTAGACGGACGGACGGACGACCGCTAACTCCATTATATATAGGAGGTAGGACATAAGGCACAATTAGGCTCGGAAAGGGACACTTTCTACTCAGTGGATATTTGCTTTTACATGAAGGCACATGTCGTCTAATTGCATCAGAAATAGACTAGCTCAGTTCATCGGGTGTTACTTATGGTTAGACCTGATCACTTTCTGTGGATGCATTCCATGGAGTCGCGGGTTGAAGTGCAGATTTGCTCATCAACCCGCGATACTGTAGCGTGTGGCTGCTGCCGTTGCGTTGCGGATCGTGATGGCCTCCACGTGTGCGTTTGATCGATGTCTTATATGCCCGCGTTCACACACACACACACACAGCAAGCGAATCTGGGGTGGTGGATAGAGGCGTGCTGCATGCGAGGGAGGCCGGGGTTCGGTCCTCCTTCGGTGCGGAATTTTTGCACCACATCCTAGAGTCCCTTCCCTAGCCTGGCTGCCGACTACCACTGGGCAACGAAAGCAGTTTTCACACGAGCAGCTTGGACGCACCCTGGAGTTCCTTCTCTAGCCTTGTTCTGCGCTCGAAGAGCGCAGAACCCAGCTGCCGACTACCACTCCCGACTCTTCTGCACTCCATGGTGTCGTGGGCTTGATGAGCAAACCTGCACATCAACCCCACGACACCATGGAGTGCAGAATTTGGTTAGGTCTAAGTAAGACCTTAAAGTTACGTAAGTCGTTGATGAATCCGGCCCCAGATGGACTCAGTTTCCGAGTTCCTAGCCGGGAGGGGGGACATATAAACGATGATTCCCAGTGTAGATCTAGTAATGGAGGACTCCCTTACACCGAAAATGGATCATCTTTAAGCAGCTAAACAGATAACATCTGTAAAAGAAAAGCAGGTCAAAACACCATCAATCAACGTTTTAGACTCAGGCAAGACAATGTACTTCACGTCCTAATTAATTTCAATCGTCTCGACCTAGCTCACAAATCTTATTTATTCTCATGTTTTCTGGATTTTTATTTTTATTTCGTTAGTGCAGTTATTTTCTGAGGGATGACTAAGTTCAAGATATTTCAATGCTGACGTCGTACAAAATGCGTCCAGATCAAGAAGACATGCCACAAATCAAACTGTGTAGCACACGTTGGATTTTTAGAAGACTTTTTAACAGCCTCGCGCAACGAAAGCGTCCTTACTTGACTCTCACTACTTTTCTTTGCTGTCACATGGGTAAGACGGTATTGGTGGATGGGAGGGGGGGGGGGGGGAGGTAAGCAGAGAGCATGACTACAGGAATAGAGTATTACAGCCAGTAAACGGTATTGTCCTATCGAGCAATACCGATTGAATTTTATTTATGTTTCAACAGATTAAGTCCGTGTTTACAAGGACGTGCGCCCCTCCTCTAATCCACAGAATGCCGTGAGGCCTCCACAATCGAAAACTTGGCTTTTCGGTTACGACGAGTGGGCTGAACTCATAGACCTATGCTGAACATCCCATATCGGCTCTTCGGCCAGGCCAGTCGTGTCTCCCAGATCTCCGAGGCGGAGCATGACGACAATGACTTCTCCATAAGCTGGCAACTGTTTGCACCGGCTATTTACTAAATATTTCTTCCGCCATTGGGCAACAGTCTGCAATGAAACAGTTTTGTGCAATACACGAGCCAATAAGGAGATCGATTTATTTGCTGCGTTTCTTTCAAAATCCTTTAGATCTTAGATTTGGAATGTGAGTTAGACTGGATCCACATTGCATCACTGCAGCTAATCACTCTGTTTTCTATGGAGCCCTAGTTACCAACAAAGCGTTGAATGACCTGTGCGTGTTTCATTTATTAACAAGGATTGCAGATATGCATTTTGTTGGTGTTTCTGCCATCGCGCTCTTTCTCGTGCTTTCCGAAAGCGCTGTCAATGGCGATGAAGCGCCTTCCTGCACGAGGTGCAAAAACCTTGTGAAAATGATTCGTGAAAAGGAGACAACTGATCTAAAGAAGGCACTTTTCACGGAGGTAAGTATTGCGGAGGGTAAAGGTGGCCCAAAGTGCCTTATAGTGGTTTGCACGCAGTGTGCGTTTTGCTGAGGGAAATCCTTTCAGATCCTAGATTTGGAATGTCAGAAAGTTTCCAGTCAGGAAGAACCAGAATTGAAGGCCATGTGCGAGTCTAAGGCGATAGAGAAGTTTGAGGTACATTCGGCGCTATGATAGTTGGGGGGGGGGGGGGATGTTCACCATAGCATGGAGGGTCACATAGCTCCTCGGTTCGATTACAGATTCGCGTCATATTTGATCAAATAGCTGTTGTATATGATTCCGTTTTGGGCAAGGGAGGGAACTGCAGGATGTAGGCAATTTTAGCACGGGTGCGTCACTGGAGCCACACCCTGGAGTCCCTTCCCCGGCCTAGATCTGTGCTTGCCTCTGCCTCAGCGGATTTTACTACGAGGCGGCTCCTAAGCTGAGCCTAGCGGAGCCTCGAAGCACTTGATGGTCTCACTTACAACAATGCTGAATTTGTTTTTCATGAAAGGGAACGTAGTGGCCTTTGCAGCACAAAGATGAAGAACCCAGCGCACCAACTTTGTCTCGCATCTAAGAGGTTTCAGCAAAATTTTCATATTTAGCAACATGTCTTCCAAGAAGATATTCCTGCGGAGAAGGTGTGCGAGGATTTAGACGCTTGCTAATCTGTTGCAATAAATGTTCGATTTTCTTTCTCTTACATATGTTCTGATTTGTTCTGCTTGCACGCGATAGCGATGAGCTATCCAATTCAGACGACCCGAAATAAGCTAATAGAGATTGAAACATGCAGAGAAGAAAATATGGTATAAAAATGTGTGGCAGAAATTGTGTTCTGAGGAGTTCCTGACACACATGATCGTGATTTCCATGTCGTCGAGGAACCACTGCGACATGTGTTCGCTACTGAATAAAAGCCTTACAGTACCGGACATGTCTTTTGGTCATTGGCCGAAAAAGCCGCTCCGGCCAACATAGACCGCTTTGGAGCGTTCCAAAGCGGCCTTTTTGAATAACTTCTTTAGAAATCAAATACTTGTGAAAATAAACATATATTTGAACTCAGCAGCTCAAGCTCTATCTTTTGGTATATAAATCTCAGTAGAGTTGAACAATGCATATAGGCCCGACAGAATCAATCGAGTAGGCGCGGCGCGACAACCTGTAGAGCGAGCGTTATGGGAGTTTTATCGGAAATTCCCAGCCGTCCTAATCAGAAATTGCTCTAAGACTGTCTAGCTTGCATTTGGAGTGCGCCGTGAACAATGCATACAGAATCGGACCCATCAATCGAGTGGGCGCGACAGCTCGCAAATTGCACGCGCGGCCGTGTTCGGAGCGCAATAACTTTGTGGAGATCGAATCGTTCCGGCTGCAGTTAGTGGATTTTGTAGGCAGTAGAATGGTTTTGTAGTCCCCAAAAGTACACCGTGGTAGCTTCTAAACGGCGAAATTATTGCGGTGCGAAAATGCAGGTTAGCCTTGTGTGACGCGATTTTTTCCAAATTCAGTCGACCACCTGGGAAGACGTAACAAGCTAATGGTCTAGGAATGCTAAGCGAGCAAACCAGTTAAGGTACTTTGCGAAGAAGTGCCCAGAGCTCCCCAGCTTCCTAACCCGCCTCGCTCCCGGCAGCCATTTTAGAGCGGCGGAGGACAGCGGTGAAGTTTCTTCCGCCCCTACTCGCCCCCATTTGAGTTTTCGACAGTTCTAATGGAGCCGTTCTGTTCAGCTCGGAACGCTCTATCGAACGGTGTCACTCTCAATCAATTCCGAAAACATCGATTTTTTGACAATATCGAGGACGTGGGCGCCCTAGGCCGAGCTGCGCAGACGATGACGTCATCTATAACCGGCATTTTCAAAATTGGCCAAATTTCCTCGTGCAAACTTCGTCCAAAATCGTCTAGGCGTTATTTGGGGGGCGGGGCTGATCACGAATCCGACGTCCGTTTTTGAAAATTCCGTCGACTTCAGCAGGTTACTTCCCGTTTGTGGGTGGTTGGGTCAGGATCACCGATCACCCTCAGTTATCGGTATGAGCGGTCTCCTGCAATAATCATTCAAATGTACTTCGGCATCGTGTTCGGCACCCCGAATAAGTCTCCGACCCTACACGAATTTTGAGCAGAATCGATGATCCTGACCTGACCACCCTCAATTATCCAGAAGAAAATCCAAAACCTACCGAAGTCGACGGAATTTTCAAAAAAGGACGTCGGATTCGTAATCAGCGCCCCAAATAACGCCTAGACGATTTTGGCCGAAGTTTGCACGAGGAAATTTGGCCAATTTCGAAAATACCGGTTATCGATTACGTCATCGTCCGCGCAGCTTGGCCTATGGAGCCCACGTCCTCGATATTGTCAAAAAAAAATCGATTTTTTTTTGAAATTGGTCGTGAGTGACACCGTTCGATAGAGCTTTTGGTTATGAACAAAACGGCGTTACCGGAAGTGTCGGAAACCCAAATGTGGGCGAGTAAGAGGGCAGGAAACTTCAACCGCTAAGTCCGCCGCCCTAAAACGACAGATGGGGCTTAGGCAGTTTAGGCAGCTGAGAAGTTCTGAGCCAGCCACCGTAAAGTGCCTTAAGTGCTCTGTTAGCGTACGCATTTTGAGGTCGTTAGCTCGCGGCGTCTTCTCGCAGTGGTCCACCGAAATCGGAGAAAAATGCGTCACGCAAGCCTCACCTGCACATTCGCGCCACTGTTACTTCGTCCATTCACAAGCTATATCGCAGTTTTTTACCACACTACTAGAACGTTTTACTGGCTACAAAATCGACAAGTTGCAGCCAGATCGATTCGATCCCGATAGAGTTACTGCGCTCCGAACACGCCCTTGCGTCCTATTTGGCACAGTAACGGTTGATGTTCTCCGCGCTCTTATTCGCCCAGATCACAGTTCTCGATACTTCTAGTAACATTGTTGAAATCAGCAGGAAAAGTTCTATCGAATCGTATCAAGCATGGCCACTTTCGAAAACATCGATTTTCGATGACGTCATCGTCCATCTGCCATGGCCTGGAGCGGTCTCGTCCTCGATGCGAAATTGTCAAAAAATCGATTTTTCCAAAATCGGCCGAAATTTCCACCATTCGATAGCGCTTTTCACGCTGAACAGAGTAGTGCCATTGCGAGTGTCGAAAACTCAAATCTGGGCGTGCAAGAACTCAAGAAACTCTAGCCGCTATCTTCCGCCACTCTAAATTGGCAAATGGGGCTAAGGCACTTCACGAAGCTATGGAGTTGTTAGCATTTCATCGTAAAGTACATTAATTGTTCTGCTCAACTACGCGTTTTTAGTTCGTTAGGTCTCCGCATCTTCCTGCAGAGATCGACTGAAATCCGAAAAAATCGTGTCACACAAGGCTAACCTGCATATTCGCGCCCCTGTAACTTTACATAATCATAAGCTACACCGTTCCACTTTAACGTACTACTACATCGTTTCACTGCCTATAAGACTCACGAGCTGCAGCCGAAACGATTCGGAATTGACAGAGTTATTGCGCTCCGAACTCGGCCGCGCGTGCAATTTGAAGCGGTCGCTCCCACTCGATTGATAGGTTCGATCCTATATGCATTGTGCACGGCGCAAAACAAAGGGTTGCTGGACAGTCTTAGAGCAATTCCTGAGTTGTGATAAGGCTCCCCAAACGCTCACTCTTCAAGCTGTCGCTCGATCGCTCTATAGGTTGTCGCGACCACTCGATTGATTCTGTCGGGCCTATATACATTGCTCAACTCTACTGAGATTTATATACCAAAAGATAGAGCTCGAGCTGCTGAGTTCAAATATATGTTTATTTTTGCAAGTACTTGATTTCTAAAGAAGTTATTCAAAAAGGCCGCTTTGGAACGCTCCAAAGCGGCCTATGTTAGCCGGAGCGGCTTTTTCGGCCAATGACCAAAAGACATGTCCGGTACTGTACTTGGTCTATTTCTTGAAAGACGGAGAAGCGGGAGGCTTTCAGTACCTTTGTTACTATTAGGCGAATAGTGCGTATGCGTCGTCACTTCTGATCAAATTATAACACATTAGGAATGAATGGGACGGATCGGCAGGGAATGCCAAGCCCTCGAACTGAGTGGGGAAGCAAAAGAAAGGGCGGCTATGGGGAGAACGCACCAGCTTTTGGAACACAGCAGGTTCGCAATGAAGGAGTATTGAACGTCAGGGATCGACATAAGCAGGCAACTATGTGCAGGTTTTACCTTTTTAAAAGACCCCACAACAAAAATAAGGAAGTTCTACTTCATGTTTTAAAACTTTGTTAGTCGTTAGAAACCAGCATCTTGAACTTCGTTCCTTGTTTCTCGGCGTAAAGTCGTCGATGCCTGAATGCTTCACATGGTGGTGCACCTTAGGTGTACTAACAAAGCAGTTGCTATGAAACAGCTACTTTGACTGTCGAATTCACGCACTAGAGCTGGTCTAATAAACATCATGTTATCCCGCTCAAAAGCAGCAGTATTTGTGAGCTACCTCGTATATGACGGGCAGTGCATATCTAAAGCTTACGAAAACGTGAACAATGTTATCAATAAAGCAGTTTAAACCGTTGTTAGCAAAACACTACTTATGAGGAAGGTCAACGAGGTGGAGATTCTCAAAGCGACCTATAGGTTTGGAGCTGCAATCATTGCTTCTAGAGCGTTGCCTGGCATGCACCGTAGTGGTTTCCAAGTTTCATGCGGACCACTGGATAGATCAAAATTCTCAAAAACTGTAGCACTTCAGTGGAGCCTGACAACGCAAAACTGACACTTGGAATACCCTTGTCTTGCCCAGAAATGATCCTGCAAAAGGTTGCAGCTTCAATCATTGCTATAACGTGAGATTCGGCAAGTTCCTGATAGAAGCAAGAAAGTACAATCAAAGGAGGCATCCATCGGGAAAGCAGGATCGAACCGATGGCCGAGTGGATAGCGTGGTGGAATTACAGAAGTGTGGGATCAAGGGATCGGTTCCTGGGGTTATGCATGGATAGTGGCATTTTTTGCATTTTTATCAATGTGGGATGTATTTTAGTCCCACCATGGTACCTGTTCGCTTTTCTAATTCTTCCTTAAACTCTTGCTAGATGTGGACCAGGGGTGCACATTTAACGGTTAACGATTTAACGAATTTAACGAATTAACGGCATTTTCCGTTAAAATCTGGCTTAACGGTCCTCTCGATTAGGACTGTTCCTCAAAAGCACTATCAAAATCAGCAAGAATAATTTAATATTTTTATGAATTTGTTTTGAATTTTTGGAAAAAAAGCATTTTGGGGGCGCGTATTGCGCTGTCGGAGGAAGTGCCGGCTGTAGCGTGCACCCTATACCAGGTTTCCGGGCCTTTTTTCGGGATTTCCCGCCCAGGCCAATCAAGCCTTCAATTCCTCGGTGAATTGGTACCAGACTTGTCTGGAAAGGATAGAGCGCTGACTTCTCCATCGGCTGGCCACAGCAAGTCATTGTACCGCCAAACAATCGTTCAAATCATCTCCACGATATCCCATTGAAGTAGGATGTGAGGCACATTCCATAAAAGCGACTGATTAACACGACGACATAAAAGCGACCGTCCTTTATCCTAATCCTTTAATGCACTTTAGAGCTAGAAATGTTTTCGCCGAGACCTCAGCACTCTAGCACGTCAACGAATCCTCGTAGATACTCGTCTAGTCTCCCTGTAAGATATGCCTATCCCCACCTCACGTTGCTTATCTTTTGCTTTTGCTCTTCTGAATACTTTTGCTCGCCACCTTTAACAGTCGAGTGGGAGAGAATGTTTTTGGCCGCTGGAAGTTTTTTGAACAATTTTAAAAAAACGCTAATATAAAAAAAATAGAAAAGCCACTTTTCCTGAACGCTAACACGTTGACGACGAGTCACACCTTTTCGGCAGTGTGGGACCGTATGATACGGTCCCGAAGTTCAAAAAATGGAGTGGTCTCGGGCACTCGAAGATCGTGCATTCGACAAGGTGTTAACATTCCACTGATAGACTTTTAATTGTACTTTTATTAATCCTTTACTTGATGAGCTGGTGCCTGCATCGAGATTGCATATACTCGCAAAACAGTCAGGCAAAAGAACTAGGAAGGGGGTGGGGGTACCTACCTGATCGCATATTTTAAGAAGCCTTGTCGGTGATCATCTTGAATGATAGTTCTATATCTGTTCTTATTCCACACCCTGTAGATAATTTGGTGTTTGTTAATGTTGAATCGCTTATTTTACATCGCAGTGTTACACTACATTCCATGAACTTTAGCTGTTGACCTCTTGATGCTGAAACATATAAGGTTTTTCTTGATCTTTTCAACTGAAATAATGGTCTGGAGCTAATTGTATTTTTTTACGAAATTTAACGGTTTACTGGAAATTTAACGAAGATTTTCCGTTAAAAAATTTCGTTAAAAAAATTTAACGCACAGGATTTTGTGTGCACCCCTGTAGCCGTATTCATGAACGTTCCCGGGGTCTTCCCGGCTTCCCTCGGGAAGCGATCGAGGCAGGAGAGAGAGGCGAGAGATGATATCGCTTATCTCCCGCTCCCGCCACTTCATGAATACGGCCTCTGATGTGGACCAAGCTAGCTTTCTTCGATTAGAGATATGTAGGCCGCTGGCCATTAGGCCGTCCTTGTCTTGTTGAGGGAAGTTCTTTTAGACGCTGTCCATGTGGTGATCCCTTTGTAATGCTTTCTACTAGTTTTGGAAGTGTCTTTCGTAGCAGCCTCATTGCGAACATGGTCGACAGCTATTACTTTGATCCATCACCAAGAAGTGCTGGTCGCCCTTTGGATATCTATAAAGAACACTTTTCTTGTGACTTTTATTAATTCTACTAACTGTGAGCAAAACTGGAATGTTTTATCCATCTCGCGTTATTGGTCGCATTGCTGCCTATTTCAGTATCGGAAACTGTTTCCTACTCCTGGGGGAGGATTCCGTTGCACGTATGGGCACAATCACCCAACACCCACTGCCGCAGGGTCTAAAAAAAGTTTCGCCAAAGTCCGTCTAGGGTGTGGGTATTCGGGGTACTGATAATGAATCTGGGATCCATTTCTGTTACTTTAGATTACAGGATAAAATGTAAGGCTACCGTCCCACTGGCGCGAAGTATACCAGCCCTTACATCGTCCGTTGACGGCGGTCCATGGATGGAGCGCGTGGCGAGGCGATAGGCCAAGCGAGGGATCCCGGCAGGATTCGCGCGCCTCCGCGGACACTCACGCGAAAGTATGCTTAAGCCTATGGATGTTACTGCGGTGATTACCACGAATTTAGCATAGACTATTGGCTTTTAATTTTTGTAGTGCTATTTTCAGCTTAAGATACAATCTTCGAAGCGAAGCGTGGTTAGATGATGAGAACGGCGGTACGTATGCTGTTTTTCACACAGCACCCACATCAACTCCAACCTAATGTATTTCGTCGTTACACCGAAAACAGGTGCCAGAATCGTGACAAGCACCCCAAATAACCCTATAAACGAGATAGACGTAGGATTTATCAGCCTTTGGAGTGTCTAGAGTACGAGTGCTCATGTCTGTAATGCCTCCCTCTTGCATCTTCTAGAATAGGGAGGAGCGGTCAAAAAAGGCCGCTACGAGACACACTTGCAAGACTAGTAGAAAGCACTACAAAGGCATGACACATAGATAGCGTCCAAAGAGAACTTTCCCTAACAAGACAAGCTTGTTTAATGGCCACTGGCGCACCTCTAGTCGACGAAAGCTAGCTTGGACCACACCTTGAAAGAGGTTAAGGACGGACTAGAAAAGCGAATACGCTACCCTGCTAGAGTTAAAATCCACTCTAATTGATAAAAATGCAAAAAAGCCCTGTGCTCATGCACAAGCCCAAGCCCGGAAACGATCCTTTGGTCGCTCTCCTGCAAGTCCACCGCGTTATCCACTCAGCCATCCGAACGCTGTAGGCTTCCTGATGGATGCCTCCTTTGGATGTTCTTTTTCGCTTCTATCAGGGACCTGCCAAATCTCACGTTACAGCAATGATTGAAGCTCCAAACCTTTTGCATTTCTGGGTACGGCAAGGGTATTCCAGGGCCCGGATTCATGAAGCGGCGGGAGCGGATGATATGCGACATCATCTCTCGCCTCTCTCTCCCCCTTCGCCCTCTCACCTGATTGCTTCCCGTGGGAAGCCGGGAACGTTCCCGGGAACGTTCATGAACCCGTCTGCAGGTGTCAGTTTTGCGTTATCAGGCCGCACTAAAGCGCCACAGTTTTTTGCAATTTTTGACCTACCCATGGGTCAAAGGAAATTTGGTAACCACATGGTGCTTCCCAGGCAACGAGCTACAACCTCCTATGGGTCGCTTTGAGAATCTCGACGATCACCTCGTTCACCTTCCTCGTTAGGTATGATCTTGCTTAAGACAAGTTAGCAAGCGATACGGATTACTATTTCTATAATCAGTCACTTTTGTTTGTTTTGAAGAACAGCATGATGCTTTTTTAAATTTCAGTCTGTTATGAACAAGTGCTTCATGCCTCCCCACTGGAATTTCCCAACTGATATGACGCACTCCGTCGACGATCCCAATCACTTTGATCCCACCATGATCGGCTGAATCTGAGAGAAAATCGATAACATCGATCGATATTTATTGAATTCCCCCTCTGTGAAGGCCTTCCGTTGACGATCATCTGAATCCCGAGGCACGTTGGGCGACGTGATCGGTACGTCTTGTGGACCCGCACGCACATCGGACGACGTGTCCGGCACGACTTCTGAATCCCCTGGCACCTTGAGCGACATGTTCGGCACATCTTCTGAACCCAAAGGTACAAGGAAGACGTCTGGGTTTCCGCTGTTTTCGCGCCCCGGAATCCAACCCCCTCCCTATTTTCGCCGATAGATAGTATGACTCAGATTACTTTATACCAGACGTCCAGCAGCCTATCGGCCGGCAAACGTCTGGTTCGAGGGTTCGCCCCTAAACCCATAGTATAGAACATCCACAACCGTGTTGCATCCGCTTTAGGCTATCTTCCTATGGGTACAGTAAAAAACTGGTTTTACTATATAGAATATTATGGAGGGATACGGCAGGGCAGATTCTTCAAAACTCCTCCTGTGGGGCCTATCCGCCCTATTTCGCTCGCAGGCGAATTATTTTTCGAAGTACGCGTTGTCTACTACGTCGTGAGGAAGAGATTGAGAGAGTCTTAATCCATTCTGCGTAATCCTCAGAAACATAAATCCTATCGGTATTGGTAGACCGCTCGTTAACTGTCCGACAGCAATCATATTCGATTCCTTTAGTCATTCTTCTTACCACCCCCTATACCCTTACCCTTGTGCCGGAGTGAAATAAAAAAATTAAAAAAGGCGTAATGAGAGTCAAGTACGTCACACTCGTCGAAGGAAGCCTTTAAAAAGACTAGTCACGGATGCTGTACAAAGCATGATTTGTGGAACGCCTTCTGGATCCGGACCCACGTTGTACGACGTCTGAGTTATGTGTCCTGTCTCCGGATGCACGTTTCATAACGTCTGTCACACATTTGCTGAACCCCGACGCATGTGTAACGACGTTGCCGCGACGTCTATGACACGTCTTCTGCACACGGACACAAGTACAATGTCCGCAGCTCAAGATAGTTCAGTTACTCTTCGCCAGCAATGCATCTTTTCGACGAAGCTCAATGCTCAGCAGCGGCTTGATAAGGTGCACTATAACATTTCTTAGCGTATTTTCGCGTGCTCGCGCTGCTGTATGCACAGCATTCCAATCATGACTCCTTACTTACCGTTAGACTAGGAAACCCACGAGGTATGGTTTTCCTTCGAAGCCTCTCAAATTCATTAACATCATTAATATTGTGCGTGAGCGTACCTGTATATGAAACCCATCTTGGCCATTCGTCAGACGTAGGGGTCAGACGGTGTAGATAGATCATTACAAGTTAGGTAGACAACTCGGCATATTGTACAAAAACAAACTTAGATTAGGACGGGAAACAATATCGGTCAAAGGCTCCATATGAATACATGTATTAGGTTCTCCGGAAACATCTCGGCGTTTCGTGTCACTACTCTTCTTTCGTCTCCTATTAAGTAAAAATTCAACTTGCATTGACAATTAATGCTACTTTCTGTACAGAATTTTTCGCTCTATCTACTAAATAGTTATGTTTCAACGTAGTTTCATATTTCTGTTCATGTAGTGATTATCGAAGAATGCTGATTATCAAAGTATGTCGAATGAGCAATTCAGAACGATATTTTGTTTCAACTTCAAATTGGGTCAATCCGCAGCCAAGACAGCTCGGCAAGACAATCAAGTTTGGGTTCCTAATAGTGTTGTTGAGAGCACTGTATGCCAGTGGTTCAGCCGAAGATTTCAGCCTCGAAAATTACCCTCGTAGCGGTCGACCTAGAGCAATCCTGAACAACGAGTTGAAGGAACTGGTGGAAGCTGGAGCATCACAAACAGTTCGCGGCATCGCCGAAGAGCTAGACGTCGGTAAAACTGCTGCTGCGTATGCTTCGAAACTCCATGGGAAGGTGGAAAAGCTCGGAAAGTAGGTGCCCCACGAGTTGAGTGAGCGGCAAAAATTGTCACTCACTCAATCCATTGGGCACCCACTTTTCAAGATTTGTTTTTCGAAAACATGCGTTTTGCACATAGGTAATGCCATTTTTAAGAACTATACGTTCAGGGACATAATACGGAAGATAACCGAAGTTCTTGAGCTCGGTATTCTGGTCAAATCGGATTTAAAATTTAAAATGTACATAAATATGATTATTCGTAAAGCTTTTACTGTTCTCTTATACAGGAATAGTCAATGTAACAATCCATAAACTTTCATCAGGCTATAGAAAGCATACGCTATTCCTGCTTTGGAATATGGCTCACAGATCTGTAATTCCTCTACAAGGAAGCTTCATTGAGAATAGAAAAAGTCCAAGTAAACGTTTACAAAGATTCTAATGTACAACTGTTTTCTTGACCCTGGCTACCCCATGCCAGATTACAAAAAGAATTGGTATTCCTCAAGCTTGACAGTCCGCCGAGTGTTCAACGATCTAGTGTTTGCCTTCAAAATTGTCAAGGGCTGAGGCATAGTACTGGATTTTTAGGCCATGTAGGGGACGCTACACTATCCTACTGATGTTAAACTGATAAGGAACAGTAACACAAAAATGTTTAATAACTTCTTTTGTAGATCAGCTGGATGTCTTCAAATGCTTCCTGCACCGGTAATTGAGTCGCCCGACCGCTCGACTTTTAGACTTACCAGGATACTATCTCAACGGTAGGTCGGAACGGCGCAGTGTTGTATATGGGCAGAACCGCCTCTCTCTGGGTAGTAACAAACTGCAGGTATCTCGACCCCAATACAACTCCGCGCAGAGTTAGGGGCGACGGAAGTCGCGGGTTGGTGCCCTGTTGATTCACGTGCTCCACAGCTGACGGGCGCGCGCGGGATGAGGGCTCGTATCGCGGCTAAGCGCAGTGCACAGGTGGCGTAGTAGGGAAGAGCTCGGGCTCGTAAACGCGGGGTGGGGGGTTTGGATCGCGCAGACTGCGTTCGTTTTGCACTTTTGCAAAATCCATGTTTATCATATAGGTAATCCACCTAGGGGTATTATAGTGTGTTATAGAGCATGTTTACATATAACATATGCTTCAAACTACAGATTAGCTAAAATGTTCACTTCTATGTGTCACTTGTTTTAAGCCTATTTTGTGTGAAGCTATAGTTATGTAACGATAGATATTTTATGGCACTAGTAAAAAGTTCCGACTCCACCGTCAAGAAAAATTTTTCGCTGAAACTTTGTCTAGGGGGGGGGGGGGTTATTTGGGGTGCTGATCACGAATCTGACATCCGTTTTTCACGATTTGGTCGGAGGCCATCCATACCGTTAACAAGGGTGGTCCAGGCATGGTCACCGATTTCGCTGAAACTTCGTCTTGGGGGTTATTTGGGGTGCTGATCACGAATCTGACATTCGATTTTCACGATTCTGTCTCTACCTCCGTCATCGGCAGAAACTTTAAGAATGTAATCCTGTGGCATCCTGTATCTATATTATTCAGCCGAATCGTGAAAAACGGATGTCAGATTCGTGATCAGCACCTCAAATAACCCCCCTAGACGAACTTTCAGCGAAAAAAATTTTTTGACGGTGGAGTCGGAACTTTTTACTAGTGCCATAAAATATCTATCGTTACATAACTATAGCTTCACACAAAATAGGCTTAAAACAAGTGACACATAGAAGTGGACATTTTAGCTAATCTGTAGTTTGAAGCATATGTTATATGTAAACATGCTCTATAACACTATAATACCCCTAGGTGGATTACCTATATGATAAACATGGATTTTGCAAAAGTGCAAAACGAACGCAGTCTGCGCGATCCAAACCCCGACCCCGCGTTTACGAGCCCGAGCTCTTCCCTACTACGCCACCTGTGCACTGCGCCTAGCCGCGATACGAGCCCTCATCCCGCGCGCGCCCGTCAGCTGTGGAGCACGTGAATCAACAGGGCGCCAACCCGCGACTTCCGTCGCCCCTAACTCTGCACAGAGTTGTATTGGGGTCGAGATACCTGCAGTTTGTTACTACCCAGAGAGAGGCGGTTCTGCCATATACAACACTTGCGCCGTTCCGACCTACCGTTGAGATAGTATCCTGGTTAGATTGAAGCGAATCGATCTGCTGCCTGCTCTTAAGATTAAAAATTTTGATTGAAAATTTATATGATGTAGGTTGAATTCAAATAACGTTATTACAGATATGCCGAATCGGAATCAGTATTTCTATTTGTTAAATAGATGGCGCTCCCATAGACTGTCGTCAGCAGTTACGCTCTTTCTGTTTTGGCGGCTCATAAATCTACTTCCCTGCACTGCTTGGGATCTTAGGGCAAATTAAAGGATAAAAAAGGATAAAGGACGGCGTTACTCAATCCCTTTTGGGATGCGCCAGCGCATTCTACTTCTACGGGATGTCGCGGGGACGGTATGAATGCGTATTTGGCCATACAATGACTTGCGGTGGCCAGCCGATGAACAAGTCAGCGCTTTATCCTTCCCAGACACGTCTGGTACCAATTCACCGACCCCGGAGGGATGGAAGGCTTGGTTGGCCTGGGCGGAAAATCCGAACCAGGAACCTGGTATCGGGTGCACGCGACCGTCGGCGCCTCCTCCGACTGCGCTACACGCGCCCTTAGGGCAAATTGTGTTCAGAAATTTCGCTTGTGTTACGCTTTTATGCTGTTCTGCTATGATTGATTAGCAGCAAGCTGACTCTAAGTTCAGTTTGTTTGTTTGTTTGTATGTTTGTTTGTTCTTTTTCCTTACAACTTTTCTTTCCTTCTCGCAAACTAGTTTCTTCTATGTTTCCCTGTATTATCGAGTTTAATTAACTATTGGGAGAGCTGTAAATTTTCCGCGGATTCAAGCGTGTCTCGTTACGTTTCCTACGCCAGCTGTCTACCTGGCGTTGTATTGATAGCACTGTTGACATATTCTTCTAAGGTTTAAGTATGCACCATCTGCTCTATACGAGAGAGAGAGAGAGCTCACACATAGGCCTGCTCTTGAGCGGAATGACTGATATTTATTAGACCACCCCTAGCGCGTGATATCGACAGACTAATTTCATAGCAACTCCTTCACTAGTACACCTGAAATGCATCATCTTGTGAAGCATTCAAGCATGGACAACTTTACGTCGAGAAACAAGCGAAGGAAGTTCAAGATACCAGTTTCAAACTACAGCGTTTGTAATCCGACCATACTCGCATGCGCCAGATGCTTTCAGGTGCAATCATTTTGAACTCAAATCAATTACTTCAACATATTCCTTATATATTCCTTTCATCTTGTGTCGGCTAAATACAGTACCGGACATGTTCCTCCGTTCATTCGCCGGAAACCCCGGAAAGGTCAACATAGACCGCTTTGGAACGGTCCAAAGCGGCCTTATTAAATAACTTTTTTAAAAGTCAAGTACTTTGTAGTAGTAAAAAGAAACATACATTTGAGTTTAGCAGCTCAAGCTCTATTTTATGCAATATAGATCTCAGAGGGGCGCGTGTAGCGCAGTCGGAGGAGGCGCGACTGTCGCGTGCACCCGATACCAGGTTCCTGGTTCGGATTTCCGCCCAGGCCAACCAAGCCTTCCATCCCTCCGGGGTCGGTGAATTGGTACCAGACTTGTCTGGGAAGGATAAAGCGCTGACTTGTTCATCGGCTGGCCACCGCAAGTCATTGTATGGCCAAATACGCAATACGCATTCAAATCGCCTCCACGACATCCCGTAGAAGTAGAATGCGTGGCGCATCCCAAAAGGGATTGAGTAACGCCGTCCTTTATCCTTTATCCTTTATAGATCTCAGAAGAGTTGAACAATACATATAGGCCCGACAGAATCAATCGGGTGGGCGCGACAACCTGTAGAGCGAGCTGGAAGAGTGGGCGTTTGGGGAGTTTTATCACAAATTTGCAGCCGCCCTACTCAGGATTTGCTCAAGACTGTCCAGCGAGCCTTTGGAGTGCGCCGTGCACAATGCATATTGAATCGAACCTATCAATCGAGGAGGGGACAGCTTGTAGAGGGGCGTCTGACGAGTTTTATCACAAATTTGCAGCTGCCCTACTCAGAAATTGCTCTAAGACTGTCCAGCGAGCCTTTGGAGTGCGCCGTGCACAATGCATATTGAATCGAACCTATCAATCGAGGAGGGGACAGCTTGTAGAGGGGCGTCTGACGAGTTTTATCACAAATTTGCAGCTGCCCTACTCAGAAATTGCTCTAAGACTGTCCAGCGAGCCTTTGGAGTGCGCCGTGAACAATGCATATTAGATCGAACCTATCAATCGAGTGGGAGGGACCGCTTGCAAATTGCACGCGCGGCCGTGCTCGGAGCGCAATAACTCTGTCAATTCCGAATCGTTTCGGCTGCAACTCGTGGGTCTTGTAGGCAGTAAAAAGGTGTAGTAGTATGCTAAAGTGGAGAAGTGTAGCTTATGAAAAGCACTATCGAATGGTGTCAATTTCGGCCGATTTTGGAAACATCGATTTTTTGACAATTTCGCATCGAGGACGAGACCGCTCCAGGCCGTCGCAAACGGACGATGACGTCATCGAAAATCGATGTTTTCGAAATTCGCCAAGCTTGATACGATTCGAGAACTTAGAACTTTTCCTGCTGATTTCAATGGTGTTACTAGGAGTATCGAGAACTGTGATCTGGGCGAATAAGAGCGCGGAGAACATCGACCGTTGTTGTGCCAAATAGGACGCAAGGGCGTGTTCAGAGCACAATAACTCTGTCAAGTTCGAATCGTTTCGGCTGCAACTTGTAAATCTTGCAGGCAGTAGAACGCTCTATTAGCATGCTAAAATAGAATGGCTTAGCTTAGGAGGGGGCAATGTTACAGCGGTGCGAATATGCAGGTGAAGCTTGCGTGATGCATTTCTTCCGATTTCGGTGGACCACGGCGAGAAGACGCGGCGAGCGAACAGAGCACTTAAGCTACTTTACGGTGACGGGCTCGGAACTTCTCAGCCGCCTAAACTGTCTTAACACCATCTGCCGTTTTAGGGCGGCGGACTTAGCGGTTGAAGTTTC
Organism: Heligmosomoides polygyrus bakeri; assembly: GCA_947359475.1. Taxonomy (NCBI): domain Eukaryota; kingdom Metazoa; phylum Nematoda; class Chromadorea; order Rhabditida; family Heligmosomidae; genus Heligmosomoides; species Heligmosomoides polygyrus. The sequence goes on from OX375869.1 coordinate 74,473,350, forward strand.
CTGCCCTCTTACTCGCCCATATTTGGGTTTCCGACACTCGCAATAACACCGTTTTGTTCATAACCAAAAGCTCTATCGAACGGTGTCACTCTCGACCAATTTCAAAAAAATCGATTTTTTTTGACGATATCGAGGACGTGGGCTCCCTAGGCCGAGCTGCGCGGACGATGACGTCATCGAAAACTGTGAAGGATGGGCGAGGCGCGAGGCCTCGCAATAGTGATCTTGGTGGTGTATTTGTATATTTGTAGGTTAACTGTGTTGTTATGTGTAGTATTTCTGATCAGTATTGCAGTGTATCTGTATTGTCCCAGCAGCGGGACCGATCGGTTGCCGTCCGCCTCGCCTGTGCCCAGCGCCGGCCATTCGGAGGCGGCGGGGCGGCGCGTGTCCACTTAGGGGCCGGCCTTCCCCGCGCGCAACTCCATATAAAGGGGGCCCGGGCGCGCCGGGGGCTGTCTTGACTGGTGTCGAGATCGCGAGCGGCTGGTCTTGGAGTCTGGTCTGGTGTCAAGGTCGCGAGCGGTTGGCTCGGAGCAATTCTGGTCTCGGTGGTACCTGGCGAGCGGCCGGGTCAGAGAGGAGCGCGGGCACAGCAGAGGCGGACGGACCGACCCCTGCTGGTGCCATAAGAAGCCAATAAATCGATTTCCCTGTCCGGTTCAGGCCACAACCCTAGACATCCAGCCCCCGGGTGAAACACCCCGGCGTAACATAGGGGCCGAACCAAACGACAGGGAGTCGATAACACTACCGCCTGAAAGCCGCGAGGAGCGGATACGGCGCGAATCCTGCCATAGACTAGGCAGTGTAGCAGGTCGTGTGGACCGCTGACCAGCGTGCTGCGCGGCGTCTTCGCTGGAGTGCTGGCGGAGGAGTGTCCTGCGGTTGCGTGTCACAACGTGGCGGTGGGGCGTTCTTGTTGCCGCTTCTCCGGTGTCGGCGCGCGTGTAGTGGTCGCAGTGGATCGACCGTGCTACAGCTGCGTCGAGTCTTTGCTGCAGGATTCGCGAGGGTAGTCCTGCGCGGATCGTTGCGCGTGGCGAGAGTCGCCCGTACGCCAACGAAGTAAGGCGGTGTAGTGGAGATGTCAGGCGCTACTGACGTAAGGATCGACGGCATCGGGAAGATGATGCCTGAAGATCCGCCACAAGCCGAGCAGCTCTCCATGGAGGCGAGGATCGAACGCCTCGTAGCGAAAGTGGATGAGATCGGCGATAAAGGTCCTGCACAGGTGAGGGACGTGATCAACAAGTTCTGCATCTCCCTAGCCCTGTTGCGGGAAATACCAGCCAAGGTGGCACAAAGCACCAAGGCAAGGTCTAAGAGAGGACAGAGCCAGCTGCTGGAAAGCACGGGCGAGGAGATCGAGGCCCAATGTGGGGCGCTCGAGGAACACCTCGGAGGGCTACAGCAGCTGGGAGCTGAGCTCCTCTCGTTGAAGGCGCTGTCCAAGAAAGTGCGGGATGCACTGGAGCAGCGATTTCCTGCTCGTGGCGATCTCATGGTGCAACGTGGTTGCCCTTCATCAGCGCCTCGCAGCACGGGTAGAGGAATGGTCGAGGAGACCAGTACACCAGTGAAGGTGTCACGCTCCGTGGTTCAGGCGGAGCAGAATGAGAACACTGGTGGAGCGCCGGTCCACGGTCGGGCGAAGGCGCCCGATTTCGACGATGTGACCTATCATGCGAGTTTTCACCCGGTAGCAGCCGCTCAGGGTAAACGTCTGGAGGAGACGTACACGAGCAACCAAGGATTCGATCAGAATCGATGTCTGCAAGGAAGGATAAGCGCATCGCCTCGGTCGACGAGGGCCGTGAGCCGGTCGACGACTAGCTCATGCAGATCCTCATGTGGGTCCTGTAACGCAGGAGAAGCGTTAGGCGCGATGTTCGCGGCAATGACCCTACCCGACGTAGAGTCGTACAAGGATCCTCAGGGAAAGGACTTCAGCGACTTTGTGCTGAAGTTCCGTATGAAGTACAGTAGTTTAGGGTTGCGGGATGACATGCTGTCGCATTTGCTGTTGTCCAAGATGGATGGTTACCCTAAGGCGGTAGCCCAAGCCCTACCGAAGCACGTACGTGAAGGCACTTTCGAGGATCTGGTAAAGGCGCTCAAGGACAAGTTGCGAGAGGACGACCCGTCCACGCAGCTGAAGGCCTACCTGGAGTTGAAGCGTCTAAGGAAAACTGGGGACGTTAGCACGTACTGCGTCGAGCTAGAAAGGCTGACGCGAAGTGCGTACCCAGATCAGTCGGAAGAAGACCTCTCACGCACGAGAGCCGGAGAGCTGCTAAGCCAGTTAACCAACTGGCCGGAATACGTCCAGCTCTACACGGCGATGGAGATCGCGCCGAAGGAGTCGGCCTATGAGATGGTGAAGGCCATGGCGCAACGGTGTGAGAGAAGTAAGCGCATGGCAGAAGCTATGCGAGAACAGGTGGAAAGGCTCGAGGTCAAGCGTTCGGAAGGAAGACGCAGAGGGGATCATGCTACGGCGTTGGACCGATCAGGAAATGATCGAGGAGATACGTCGGGAGGTAGCATGGTTATCCAACGAGCCCAAGCACGACAACCTGAAGAAAGGAAGTGCTTCAACTGTAACGAGGTTGGGCACTTGAGGAAAGACTGTGCGCAGAAGAAAGCAGTGCGAGCCAAGGATAAACCCACAGAGTCGGCTGAACCGCAAAGAGAGCCGAAGATCTTCACGGCCTCACTCAGTAAGTGGAGATGTGGAGTCACCAAAGTGGATGGTCTCCACGAAGATCTGGTGGGATCGCAAACCACGGCGCAGGTCCAGTTTTTGGGCATGACGCGTACTGCCCTTTTGGACACTGGCTCGCAGGTAAGCATCATACCACTGCAGATGCTTGTGGATGCACTGCAGAACGGGTACGACCTTAACGCTGACGTCGAGGAAATAGATCTCGATCGGAGCAAAGCGGTCTATGATGCTTCAGTCAGCCCTATGTCATTCAAAGGTGCTGTTAGGCTAACGGTACAGGTTGACAAGGGCCCGCGGCATAGGATCGGCCTGTTCGTAATGTCCGGCGGCGACAACGTGATTGTGCTAGGCACGAATGCACTGAAGAGGTTAGGATGGAGCCTGCCACCAAACATCCAGTCGTTGCGAGGTCGGGTAGAGGTGTCCAGCGGAAGGAAGCGTCAGCACAGAGGAGCTAAAGCTAAGGAAGCTGCGGTGCGGCAGCATAGATGAAAAGCTTCTAAGACTGTCACAGTGGCTGAACGGCTATGCCTGAAGCCGGGAGAGACAAAGGTTGTCTCGCCACATCGTGACGAAATGAAGCAAGGTGAAGTGGTGCGGTCCTCTGGAAAGATCCTTCAGGAGACGAAAGGGCAGGGTGCTCAACACCAAACCCAGGTAGCTGTGACGAATTCCTTTGCGGGAGCAAAGATGTTTCGTGAGGGAGAGGTGGTGAGCACGTACGAAGGCACAGAGATGGCTGAGCGCAAACCACCACCGCATGTCGGGAAGGAGCGCGCTACAAGGTCCACCAACTGTGGAGTTCGTTTCGCGGAGCCAAGTCATGGTGCAAAAGTGGTGTCTCTCCAAAAACCTGAGGCGAAGAGAGCTCCGAGGAAGGTTCGCTTATCTCTTCCGGAAGTCTCAGAGAAAAGCAAGGAAGAGGCTCCTGCAGTTACTCCTATTCCTCAACCTCGTGTAGCCCACACGCAGCGTAAGAGGGTGATAAAGAAGGAGCCAGTCGGACGACGGATACTTGCTAAGGAGAGCATTCAGCATCAGCTGTCGAAGGTCAACGGCGATGATGTCGACTACGTGAAGACAGCAATCGGCAAGGTGTGCGCAGAGCTCACCAGATACCTCAGCGCGCTGGAGAGGCGACTGGAAGCTGTGGTATGCTGCCACTACTCGGAGGTGTTGGAAACCTCAGCACATACCCACCCCGCCAACGGCCGCGAAACCTACCTGCGCTGCAGGCAGACGTCGCTCACTGGACGTCAGGTCGTAGGGAACCTGAATAAGGTCAGGCAGAGGATTGGCGATGTCTTGAAGGTGGGAAAGTTCGAAGCAGCCTCGACGGAGCAGAAGAAGCGGCGACGACAGAACAAAGCCGCAAGAGCTCAACGAAGACGAGGCGAGAGCCGCCCAAACCTGTTCGTGATGCCAGATCCAGAACTTCTGCGGAAGGAGATAACACCTGGCGAGCCGTATCCACTCGTGGGTGCGGTACAAGCTAATGGCGTGCTTGAGAACCCACGGAAAAGTGGAACTACCAACGGGCGAGAGAATCACCGCGACGACCATACGAGAGCCGAGGAAGGGCCTCAGGGCCGCAGACGCGAGGGATCGTCGGTAGTGCTGAATCGGGACGATCCAGCCTTAAGGGGCGGCATGTGAAGGATGGGCGAGGCGCGAGGCCTCGCAATAGTGATCTTGGTGGTGTATTTGTATATTTGTAGGTTAACTGTGTTGTTATGTGTAGTATTTCTGATCAGTATTGCAGTGTATCTGTATTGTCCCAGCAGCGGGACCGATCGGTTGCCGTCCGCCTCGCCTGTGCCCAGCGCCGGCCATTCGGAGGCGGCGGGGCGGCGCGTGTCCACTTAGGGGCCGGCCTTCCCCGCGCGCAACTCCATATAAAGGGGGCCCGGGCGCGCCGGGGGCTGTCTTGACTGGTGTCGAGATCGCGAGCGGCTGGTCTTGGAGTCTGGTCTGGTGTCAAGGTCGCGAGCGGTTGGCTCGGAGCAATTCTGGTCTCGGTGGTACCTGGCGAGCGGCCGGGTCAGAGAGGAGCGCGGGCACAGCAGAGGCGGACGGACCGACCCCTGCTGGTGCCATAAGAAGCCAATAAATCGATTTCCCTGTCCGGTTCAGGCCACAACCCTAGACATCCAGCTCCCGGGTGAAACACCCCGGCGTAACAAAACCGGTATTTTCGAAATTGGCCAAATTTCCTCGTGCAAACTTCGTTCAAAATCGTCTAGGGGTTATTTGAGGCGCTGATTACGAATCCGACTTCCGTTTTTAAAAATGCCGTCGACTTCGGTAGGTTTTGGATTTTTTTCTAGATAATTGAGGGTGCTCGGGTAAGGATCATCGATTTTGCTCAAAATTCGTGTAGGGTCTGGAACTTATTCGGGGTGCCGAACACGATACCGAAGTACATTTGGACGATTATTGCAGGAGACCGCTACCGATAACTGAGGGTGATCGGTGGTCCTGACCCGACCACCCTCAAGCGAGAAGTAACCTGCTGAAGACGACGGAATTCTCAAAAACGGACGTCGGATTCGGAATCAGCGCCCCAAATAACCTCCTAGACGATTTTGGACGACGTTTGCACGAGGAAATTTGGCCAATTTTGAAGATATCGGTTTTCGATGACGTCATCGTCCGCGCAGCTCGGCCTAGGGCGCCTACGGCCTTGATATTGTCAGAAATTCGATTTTTTTTTTGAAATTGGTCGAGAGTGGCACCATTCGATAGAGCTTTTCGTTATGAACAAAATGGTGTTACCGGGAGTGTCGGAAATCCAAACATGGGCGAGTAAGAGGGCAGGAAACTTCAACCGCTAAGTCCGCCGCCCTAAAACGGCAGATGGGGCTAAGGCAGTTTAGGCAGCTAAGAATTTCTGAGTCCGTCACCGTAAAGTACCTTAATTGCTCTGTTTGTACGCATTTTGAGGTCGTTAGCTCGCCACGTCTTCTCGCAGTGGTCCACCGAAATCAGAAAAAAATGCGTCACGCAAGCCTCACCTGCATATTCGCCCCGCTGTTACTTCGTCCCTTCACAAGCTATATCGCTGTTCTTTTGCGCACTACTAGAAAGTGTTTCTGGCTACAAAACCGACAAGTTTCAGCCAGATCGATTCGATCTCGACAGAGTTACTGCGCTCCGAACACGCCCTTTCGTCCTATTTGGCACAACAACGGTCGATGTTCTCCGCGCTCTTATTCACCCAGATCACAGTTCTCGATACTCCTAGTAACACCATTGAAATCAGCAGGAAAAGTTCTAAGTTCTCGAATCGTATCAAGCTTGGCGAATTTCGAAAACATCGATTTTCCATGACGTCATCGTCCGTTTGCGACGGCCTGGAGCGGTCTCGTCCTCGATGCGAAATTGTCAAAAAATCGATGTTTCCAAAATCGGCCGAAATTGACACCATTCGATAGCGCTTTTCATAAGCTACACCGTTCCACTTTAGCACACTGCTACATCTTTTTACTGCCTACAAGACCCACGAGTTGCGGCCGAAAACGATTCGGAATTGACAGAGTTATTGCGCTCCGAGCACGGCCGCGCGTGCAATTTGCAAGCGGTCCCTCCCACTCGATTGATAGGTTCGATTCAATATGCATTGTGCACGGCGCACTCCAAAGGCTCGCTGGATAGTCTTAGAGCAATTCCTGTGTAGGGCGGCTGCAAATTTGTGATAAAACTCGTCAGACGCTCACTCTACAAGCTGTCCCCTCCTCGATTAATAGGTTCGATCCTATATGCATTGTGCACGGCGCACTCCAAAGGCTCGCTGGAAAGTCTTAGAGCAATTCCTAAGTAGGGCGGCTGCTAATTTGTGATAAAACTCCCCAAACGCTTACTCTTCAAGCTGTTGCTCGATCGCTCTACAGGTTGTCGCGCCCACTCGATTGATTCTGTCGGCCCTGTATGCATTGTTCAACTCTACTGAGATCTATAGGTCATAAGATAGAGCTTGAGCTGCTGAGCTCAAATATATGTTTCTTTTTAAAAAAGTTGTTTAAAAAGGCCGCTTTGGACCGTTCCAAAGCGGCCTATGTTGACCTTTCCGGGATTTCCTGCGAATGAACGGAGGAACATGTCCGGTAACTAACAAGTCTAAAAGATTTTGTAAATATGGCGTAGGATTTCTTTATTTTTGTTGCACGGTCCTTCAAAAAGGTGAAACGCGCGCAAAATTGCTTGCTTACATCGATCCCTGACGTTCAATATTCCTTTATTGCGAACATGTCGTGTTCCAAAAGCTGGTGCCTTATCCCCATTGTCGACCTTTCTTTTGTTTGAGCTTCCCCATTCAGTTCGTGGGTGTGGCATTCCCCCCACTCCCCCCGATTCGTTCGCTGATGCATTTTGATCAGAAATGGTGATGCATGTGCACTATTAGCCTAATAGTGACAAAGCTACTAATAGCCTACTGTTTACCTGGCACTCAAAAAATACACCCAGCACCGCGTTTATTCAGTAGCGAGCTCCTGTCGCAGTGGTTCCTCAACGGCTTGGAAATCACGATCATGTACTTCACGAACTGCTCAGAACACAATTTGTTGTCACTAATTTTTATAGCATATTTTCGTGGCACATTTTAATCCTTATTAGCTTATTTTCAGTCGTCTGAATTGGATAGCTCATCACTATCGCGTGCAAGCAGTACAGATCAGAACAGTGGTGACAGGAAGAAAAACGAACATTTATTGCAACAGTTTAGCAGGCGCCTAAATCCTCGCACACCTTCTCTGCAGGAACATTTTCTTGGAGGACTTGTTGCTGAATATGAAAAATTTACTGATAGCTCTTAGAAGCGAGGCAAAATTTATGCGTTGGGCTCTACAACTTCGCGCTGCAAAGGCAACTACGTTCTCTTTCTTGACAAGCAAGCATTATTATACGTAAGACCATGAAGAGCTTCGAGGATCACCGAAAAGGCTCCGTTTAGAAGGCACCTCGTAGAAGTAGAGAAACCTTGGCGCAGGACTAGAATTGTGCTCCCACACGCAGAAGGAAAACAAGTCATGGAAAACTACCCCAGCGGAAGATGCGTCATGCATTTCCCGTTTGCGCCAATACAATCTTGTTCGCTTTCATTAGGGGGCGGATCAACTTAAGTATTCTACAAGGGTTAGACGAATTATTAATCACCATCGCTTACCCAGGGTTGGTATCGTCTATAACACCAGGTAAGGTTGTTATAGACGATACCAACCCTGGGTCTTCTGTAGGTAAGGTCAAGTTTGGCGTTCCTTTAGAAAATCAAAGAACAACACGACCCCCGGGTGGAGGTGGAACAGTAATCAACCTTGGTGACTGTTTTTAAAGTTTCGTGGATAAAAGGAATGAATATACGCTATGTAGAATATACCGCTGAACTACATCTCGTCAGGTAAAGTTGTTTTCAGCCTTTTATCCACACTTTGCTATTTTTCTCTGTGGCACTGATGAGGAATGTTCAGATGCTTTGAATAGCGTCCAAATCCTATTTTCCGTGCATAAAAGAGAGAATAATGAAAGCCGATGCAATTCCGAATGGGAGCCCGCTAATCTAGGTGAGTACCCTTAGCAATAGAGAGCGAAAACCTGCGTAAACGGATGTGCCTAGCATCTTCGCTGCGTATATCTTTACCAATCACTTTACGCGCGATTGACTGGGTGACATGATAAACGCCGAACTCTGGGTGAGTTTCTACCTAGTGTAGACGCGTTAAGCAATGCATTCCATGGAAGAATGGCACAAGTACGTGGACCATTGTGTACGGAAAGCGCGTCTTTAAAGTTTCTTTACCAAGAGTGGCACACCTGATAAATTGATTAATGCGGGCTTTTCCCTACCTCGTCATTTGGTAAGAACGAGGGTTTTCGAGACGCTTTTTAGAGAATCGTTGTATGTACCTCAAACTTCTCTACAGTGTGAGTCTCGCATAGTGCCTTGAAATCTGGTTCTTCCTCACTGGAGGCTTCCTCACATTCCAAATCTAACTTCTGAAAGGATTTTCCTCAGCCGAACGCATATTGTGTTCGAAGTACTTTAAGGTACTTTGGGCCACCGTCTACCCTCGGCAATGCTTACCTCCTTGAAAAGTGCCTTCTTTTGATCATCTGTCTCCTGTTCGCGAACCGTTTTCACAATTTATTTGCAACTCGTGCAGGAAGGCTCTTTATCACCATTGGCAGCGCTTTCAGAAAGCACGAGAAAGAACGCGATGGCAAGAACACCAACAGAATGCATATCTGCAATTCTTGCTATTCAAATAAAACACGCACAGGCCATGCAAGACTTCCTCGGTATGGGAACGAGAGCCTCATAGAAAACAGAGTGATTAGGCTGCAGTGAAGCAATGTAGATCCAGTGGTAACTCGCATTCCAGATCTAAGATCTAAAGGATTTTGCTGGTCCTGTTAGATTTTAACTACACTAATGTAGGTTGCAACTCCTTTCTCACCACCAGCTGGTTAACTTGTTTTACTTCGAAGAGTCAAGCACTCTTTCGACTCCTAGCTGCTCTATATAGAGAAAGAGTTGGGCAGCTAATGAGGTTAAGGGGCTGGGCACGCATTCTGGTGCTGTTCGCAATCCACATCCTTTCCTCCTCCTTTCTCTTTTTCTTTATCTTCCTCAAGTCCAAACTTGAAAGCGCCCGAGCCAACCGTTTCTTTCTGCGTCGATTCGGCTCGGCTCTCTGGTTTTCTTCGACGACACTCTTCTTCATAAAGGTTATGGAAAAGAATCAATTGGGTATAACGCAAAAACGAAGGTTATTAGGTAAATTTTTTGTATGAAACCAACAGAAAGATGTCGGCTCGGATTCCCGTTTGTAAGAAGCAATCAGGGAGTCAGCAGTACTAGTTTGAAGTAAGGCTGAGAGATAAGTGGTTCACAAAACCCTGCGGTTGATTTTCCAGTATTTCGTTCGCGCTTACATTAGGTCGCATCAAAACCTTCCGCGTTTACCACTCCAAAACGCAAAACAGCATAACTTTGTTAAGAGCCATTGGATGTATCCTAGTCGGAAGGGGATCACGTTAATGTGACAGTTGTGTCCGCTCCATCATGCAACACTGGTACCTAACTTGAATTCGCCTAAAAGTCGTCAATATCATAGGGCAGCAGGTGCAGCTTTTGAACAAGTTTAAGGGAAGGAATTATGAGTAAAATTACCATGTGCCTCCCTGTGACTAGGACAGATCATTTTGTCCAAAGCTTGAATTTTACTTCATGAAGTAGCTCTGCCAATGTCGCTGGTAAGAATTTTCTAATTGTGATCGGTCGGGCATTTAAAGCTCATCAATGGTGGCAATACATTATGGAGCAAGGCGGCCCAGGGGGCGGGGCACCTTGTAAGGCGGCCCTATACAGCATTTCGTGTTGCATGAAAATAAGAAATTAACACAGGACTTGTGTTTTCTACCCATGTGATGAACTAATGTGACATGTGATGAAATAATGTGAACATTCATGTGCCTAGATATCCAGAGTTTTGGAGGCGGTGAGAGCGTTGAAGGCATTTTTGGCGCCGTTTGTTTTTGAACCATTTCTCCTTCAGGAATTTGTCCAAATGCTTGAAAAGATGACAGTCGGTAGGGAAAAGATCTGATAAAGATGCTGGATGTGGCAGAGTTTCGTATCCCACTTCATCCAGTTTCTGGATAACAATTTTTGGAAGCTGCGGACGCGCGTTCTCATGCAGTAGGAATCTGCCTCTTCGATTCGACCAAAACCGATTATTTTTCAACTCACCTCAATTTCGCCACAGTACTTTTCCGCTGTGATAGTCTCTCTAGACTCAAAAACTTGTAGTGGACTATCCCAGCCATTGTCTACCACACGGTCACCATGGTCTTCTTTATTGGAGAGTTGGCTTCGGCATCTCCTTGGGACTCTCATTCTTCTCAAGCCTTTGCGCAGAGCGACGACGATAAAGAATCCGTTGTTACAGGATGTTTTGTTGCGATCAAAACTCTTGCGCCAGGCGGGACTCGAACCCGCATCCGGGCAGCGATGTTCGCCTTACACCACCGGCGCTGTTTGACCGCACGTAACATCCGCGATATCCTCGAGGCCTGTCAGCACCCACCCGTGATACGGGATGGGCCGGTCGCTGATATCAGCATGGAGCCGGTTAAGCTGAAGACCTTACTAGTAACAATGTTTAACACATTTGCTTAAGCCTGGAGCGGCTGGTAGAGAGGGCTATACGCTGTTACAGGATGTTTTGTTGCGATCAAAACTCTTGCGCCAGGCGGGACTCGAATCGAAGGATGGAAACCTTTCGAACCAGTGGCGAATTGTGCATTTCATAGCGAAAACCTCCTTAAATGCAGCGTTGATGTTACAGGCCGTTTCAGCTGCACTTCGACCAAGTTTGATCTTGAAGAAGAAAATTTAGCGAAAATTGTGTTCAGACATCCAAAACGACAAAGCTTAAAATTGTGGAAAATTTTTGCTCCAAACAAACAGAAGACATGGGTAAATAGAGCGTGAATGATTCTTTCCAGAAACTCCGCAAGGCATAAAACATACTTTATTGAAAAAAGGTACTCCAATAACAACAATTGCAAAATGCTCATTTATTTCCGGACAACCTAATAAAAAGTAGGAGTAACGAAAATCGTCGTCACGACTGTGCAACCCCCTAACACATTGCGCTCATTGTTGACATCCCCTTGCACACGATGAGCTTTCACTTCTGCAAGGCTTCCCAAAAACCAAAAAATAACGCTGCGTAGGTGGCTTGTGCGAGGAATAGGCAGAACCTGGTAGAATATTGACGCCAAATTAGACAGCTATTACGGAGTTTTTCGCTTCTAGTGAGTTCCGCATTTGTTAGGAAAAGATCACAGGAGGGAGGTAAGCGATAAGAAAGGGTAGAGGATGGCGTTGCACATGTCTTGCCTGGGATGCGCCATGTATCGCGGTGACAATCTATTGTAATTAGCTTGTGCAAACAGTCGGGACAAAGCAAGACGCTGATGGAGAAGTGCGTCATGCTCTGCCCCGGCGATCTGTGAAATACGGCAGCCGGACTAAAGGCCCGATATAAGATATTCAGTAAAGGTCTATGAGTATAGCCCACTTGTGGCAGCCAAAAAGCCCAGTTTTGGTGTTGTGGAGGATTGCGGGTTAGGGCTTGAAGAGCGCAAAACCCAGCAGCGGGCTCCGCCTGAGCGGCGAAAGTAGTTTCCATACGAGCAGTTTGGATGGACCACACTCATGGGTCCCTTCCACAGCCTGGTTTCAGAACCCAGCCTTCGGACTCCCCCTTGGCGACGAAAGCAGTTTCCACAGCAGCTTTGATTTATTTCGACCTGGTATTAGTAGTCCTAGATCCACCTATAAGAAAAAGGAGTAAGAAAAGGCGTTATCGAAACATTGCACCCTTCTAACACGCATTGCGCTGGTTTGAGTCCCGGAAGCGTTATATCACACTTGAATCGCAATTTGGAAGCTCATGGTGTGATGGTTTTGTCGGAGGATCTACGGTGAACTATCGACATGAGAGGCAAAAGATGAACGAGATGTACTGCACGTATTTAGAACGAAAAGGGTCTTGCGCAGAATATATGATCGTTCAGAGGATTTCTAGGCGCTATGGTAGTTGGGGGGGGGGGTCACCATGGCCTGCCGCGGCGGGCAGCCGCGGCGAGTAGCTACATACAGCGAATGTGAATGCAGTCTTATCTCCGCTTTTCGATTACAGATCTGTGCTTTACGTGCTTCCGAATTTGGTAAGGGAGGGAACTCCAGGATGTAGGCAATTCTAGCACTCGAGCCACACCCTGGAGTCCCTTCCCCTGCCTAAATCTGTGCTCTCCTCCGCGTGAGCGCGTGAGCGGAGGAGAGCACGGAACAGAGCTATAGCATTGTTTGGCTGTTCTCTTTACTATCAGTGTGTTACCGTTTCTTTTTTTCGTGTCTGTGACACTTTTTGCAAGGTGACCCCCCCCAACTACCACAGCGCCGATTTCTAGCTGTATGCTACACGACATACCATTTGTGGAACCGCTACTAGATAACCCCCGTCATTCCCCCGCTAAGACCACTTTGCGCCCGATAGCCTAGCTTAGGAAACTCGATAATGAGGTATGTTTCCAGTGTAGAGTTCGGAGTAAGTGATACAGTCACACTTTCTTTGGAAACGATCCTTAGATACTCCTCTACCTTATATTGTCTCTGCATGCCCGACGTTCAGCTGACTCCATCAGTAGTTCCCTTTTCTATCGAACTTACCCCAGATCCACCACGAGAAAACAACAGCTTTCTTGACTAACGCGGGTCACTGGCAGAATACGAAATGAGGACTGCAGTATGATAGGAGGTGGGGTTTGCACACACAACGCGTGGAGAGATGTTGGAAAACAGACACGTCGATCAGAGAGGTAGGAGTCAACTACCCCATCCTATCCTATCCTACTATATATAAGCGAGAACGGTCGTTTGTCTGTGGGTGAGTGTGTGTGCTTGTATGCACAGAATTGCTGAAGGAGTGTGTTGCGAGGAAGTGTAGGGATGGGGTGGGGAGGGGTTTTAGTTGTGTGGTGTCACCTACGTCGTGTTGAGAGGGGTCAGAAGACGTGCGCCAGTGTCACGCAAAGGGCGTCCGAGTTCCGAACATGTGTCATCGACGTCGTGAAAGCGAGCGTCCTAGTTCAGAAGCTGTGTTATCGACGTCGTTCAACAGGCGCCTTGGATTAGAAAGCATGTCACCAATGTCGCGCAAAAAGGACGTTCCGATTCAGATGACGTGTCACTAATGTCGCGCAAAGCAGGTCTGGCTTGAGTAGACGTCACGGACGTCGTTCATCGGTTGCCTTTTTTTCAGAAGAGGTGTCACCAATGTCGCGAAAGGCCTTCCAGATTCAGAAGACGTGTCACCGATGTCGTGCCAGGGCTCCGGATTCGCACGACGTGTCAACGATGTCACGCAAAGCACGTCCAGCTTGAGAAGTCATGTCACCGACGTTGTTCAACAGGTGTCCGGGTTAAGAAGAGGTGTCACCGATGTCGCGAGAGGGTTCCGGATTCAGACGACGTGTTACCAGTGAAGGTGGGAACAGTAATGGGGAACCGGTGAGGGGGTGGGAGAGATCCAGTGAAGGGGAACCGGTGAAGGAGGGGAGAGGGGTCCAGTGAAGGGGGACCGGTGAAGGAGGGCAGGGGTCCAATGATGAGGGGACCAGTAATGGGGACCGGTGAAGGGAGAGGGGGGAGGGGGAGGGTCCAGTGAAGGGGGACCGGTAGAATGTTGACCAGTGAAGAGTGACCAGGTGAAGAGGGAGGGGTCCAATTAAGGGGAACCGGTGAAGGAAAGGGGGAGGTGTCCGATGAAGGGGGACCGGTAGAAGGTTGACCAGTTAAGAGGGGACCAGGTGAAGGGGTCCGGTGAGGAAGGTACCAGTAATGGGGACCGTTGAATGGGGGAATGGGTCCAGTGAAGGGGAGACCGGAAAAGGGTTGATAAATAAAGGGGGGACCAGTGAGGGTGGGGCCAGTAATGGGGATCGGTGAAGGATAGGATGACCAGCGAAGAGGGGACAGTAAAGGGAGGTCCAGTGAAGGTGGGAGCAGTAGTAGGGACCGACGAAGGGGAGGGGGACGAATGAAGGATGAACCGGAAAAGGGCTGACAATAAAGGGGAACCAGTGATAAGGGACCAGTTAAGGGAGTCCTGTGAAGGTGATGGACCTGTTTTGCCCTTTTCCGCTATACCATTCTATATAGCAAACCCAGTTGTTTTTTTACTGTAACGGATGAGCCACGGATCTCCCTCGATAGAGAGCCTTCGTGCTCTCTTGTTAAGAGGGATCTCGGGCCGCTTGTCGCAGGGCCACGTGGCGCGTCCCCGAGTGGTGAATAGGGGAATTAAACGCGAACCAAATGCGACCGTGTACTCCCCAGAGACGCAGGTGGGATGCAGGGGATGGACTCCTTGTTCCTGCTGTGTCGGGTCGACGCGTTCCTTGTGCGTGGAAGCGGCATGTTCACGCACATTGTGTGTGGATGTGTCCGTGACTGTGCGGATTGTAACTGTGTCGGCCCGGCCAAAAGCTTGCACTCGGTAGACTGGGAGTACATCGTAAGGCGATTCGAGGCCGCCTCAAAACTCTCGCCCCGTCCCTTCGGGCAGTCTGGCTGGCTGCCCGGAGTTCTTCGTTCGCACGACAGAGCCCGACTAGCTACCCGTGTGCATTCCAGTCAAAAACAGCAGCACTAAAGTGTCTCATTCCCCTGACCCTGAAAGAGCTCTCATTTCTGCAGCGATGGGAAGGACGAGTAAGGAGAGGCTGCTAAAATCTCAGGGCCTAACCAGTCTGCGCAAATTGAGGACTAGGATGAGGATATGTACTTACAACGCCCGCACGCTCGCATCGGAAGCATCCGTCGAGGACCTGATGATACAAGCCAGGAAGATCAAGTACGACGTCATCGGACTGACCGAGACGAGAAGACACCACCCCCTACACGCCGCCTACGACTCCGGAGAAGAACTGTTCCTCGGAACATGCGATAGCAGAGGAGTAGGCGGCGTTGGTATTCTCGTCAACACGCACTTGGCCATGAACATCAATTCGTACGGGTCTCTGACAAGCCGAATCGGACGTCTGCGACTGAAGCGATGTGGCTCCAGTTTTGACTGTATTCGTCGCTTATGCCCCAACATCCGACTATGACGACGAAGAGGTCGAAGCCTTCTATGTGGAGCTGGAGAGGTTCTATAAGGAAGATCACACCTTCTACAAGGTGATCGTCGGCGACTTCAACGCCAAGATCGGACCGCGAAGGTCGCCGGAAGAACTGCACATCGGAACCCACGCTTTGGAGTGGAACGAGCAAGGAGAAAGGCTGTCTGAGTTTATCATGTCGACCAAGACCATCCATGGAAACTCGCAGTTCCAGAAGCCTCCCTCCCTACGATGGACCTGGAAATCTCCCGGTGGCCAGTTCCACAACGAGATCGACCGCATCATCTTCAACCGCAAGTATTGCCTGACCGACGTTTCTGTTGTCCCCAAGTTCTACACGGGATCGGACCACCGCCTCCTTCGCGCGAGGTTCCGCTTTTCGCGTCAAGGAGAGAAGGCCGCGAAGTTCAAGAAGAGGAATCCCAGAACGACCATCAACTGGGATCTCTACACCTCTCCTGTCGGCCTTTGGGAAGATGCCGTCATGGACAACGTCGACGAGGAATACGATGGCTTGATACGTTGCATGTGGACCTAAAGGTTGCTGGTATCCATCCCGATCAAGCATTTGATCGCGTAAAGTGGCGTCACCACACCAGAATAGCGGACCCCGCCTTGAAGCGGGACAAACGCTGAAGAAGAAGAAGAAGAAGAAGAAGAAGATAGAACAGTTCGTCGGGTGACTCTCTGCGTCGCACCTAATAGTAATATGATATCCGAAGGGGGAATGATTTGCAAGATCCAGGATGCATCTTTCCGTTAAGGCATCTCTCAGAAGCCGAGTTAGAATAGGATCCAACTGTAACTTCAACAATTTTGAAGCTTTGAAGGCGTAAAAACATCGACCCTGCTCGAGATTAAAGACATCCTCGAGCGGGTTCGGAAATGGAGTTCGGTGCACAGTGTTGATGACGTCTGTTTTTGAGCAACACTTGGAGTAACAAAGAGGCAGTTGAGAATTCTATTGAAGAATACTTTAAAGTGAGGTCATTTCAAAGTTCACTAGGTGTTCGCTGTATTACTTCCGTTCTGCTGACCAATTTTTCATCAGCATTTGTTTGGATTGGCGAGGCTGCAGCTCTGAATATTGTGGCCGTTCTCTCATTCAACACTCTTCCAGCAGTTGTTCTTCGTAGCCTTCCTCCTGGTCATTAGCTTGACCGTATCAGGGGCATATTTTCTGTGTAATCGTCAGTGTCGTGAGGAGATTAATCGGTTCGTGAGTTGGGGCGATGCGCACTTTTTTTATTAATACCATTGTTAGGCGGGAAAACCGGAATATATTTGAATTATTCAACAGTTCGGTTCGAAAACTGCATACTCGATCTTAATTTGTTGGTCATTTGACTATTTGAAACTTCCGAAGATGCTATTGGTGTTGCAACAAGAATTAGTCTCCATAGCTGTCCACTTTCGTATCGCAGTTCAGAGCACTTTCTGCTTTGAAAGGCCTGTTGAAGGTTTCTACGGCAACCTTGCGCCTCATCTTCCGCGACATTTCCATTCGATCCGAGCGGAAACCTACTTGAGTGCCGTATAACGAGGTGGAGCACAAAATCGGAAGTCGCCGTTTCACCTTCTTTCGCCTGTAAAGCATTGGCTGCTCGTTTGTCAGCTGAAGGTCGCCAAAATTGTCGAAAAAAAAGCAGTAGCTGGTGACGCAAACAATTCGTTGTGCTTCCGATGTTAAGAGCTCATGAACCGGTCCAAACAAGGGTCCTTAACCGAATCCTTACCAGCGATGAAAAGCGGATGCTTAACTGCAACTGCGAAGCCGGAAAGCAATAGGTGGAACTGTAGGTTTTATATGGTAGGCTGTAGATTTGGGTTTAGGGAGATTTATCTCAAAAGTACAGCACAAAATATAAGAGAGTAGGAACTGATTACAAATCTAAGGCGAGCAGGCTAAGAACTGGCGCTCGGCGACTGCGAGGATGGATGAATGGCGAAACCGCTCCTCGTCTGGCACTTCAGAAGGCGGGTCTAGGAGTACAAGTGAGATACATATGGAAGTACGAGGTGCCAGACTGCGATACATTTTTGGGAGTCATAGCATACAGTAATCACGAGGAGTCAGAGTAAATCAACAGGATTACGGTAATTATATAGCGCAATAGAGATGGTGAAACGAAGTTCGGATCTCTACAGAACTCAGTGAACTGGGGCTTCTGACGCCGAAACCGGAGCTGCACGAAAAGAAGATCCTGCTTTGCGTTTGATGGACTTGCAATGGTCCAGTGTAACGGGGACTGTATCCACGTAGTCAAGCCATCACTGACGCCCGCTTCTGTCAAAAATCTAGACTAAATAGATCCAGCAAAAATCAGTGGAGAAAGCAGTTGACACGAGCCGAAGTTTCTTCCACCACGGAAGCGCCAAACCCCACACTTCGGATGTCAGCAAAAATCGAGGGGTTGGGCTGGACGAAGATCAATCAACCGTCATACGGCCTAGACATTGCACCGTGCGACCGGTTGAGAAGTATCTATCTGTTCCGGTTGAGAAGTCGCTTCCTCCGCTGTAGGCGCTTCACCGATGTCGATGAGGTCATGGTGGTGGAAGACTTCTTGGGTCGGAACCAGGGGCTGTGCGTTCAACGATTAAACGATTATTTACTGATTTACCGCACTTATCGGCATTTTTCGTTGAAAGTTTTCAACAAAATTTAACGACGAAAATTACCGTTAGATTGCATTAACGAGATTTTACGCGCCATTTTTGAAATGTTTCTTCTTCATGTAAATGCATTTTGGACGAACATTTTGGATGAGCACTGAGGAAGCATTCTACTTACTTGGAGATAGGTGGTCGATATCGTCCTCATATTTCGAGGATCGCTTACATTTTCTTTTTCTTTTACCAACTTATTTGCGTGAGCCCTACTTTTCTCTGCCGAAGTTTCGCGTTTTTGACTTCTTAGGCAGTTTCTGGCGTTAGAGTGTTACATAATTAGTTCTTCGTACTTACTTACCAGTCAGTTTTTTTCATGGCTTTTT
Organism: Heligmosomoides polygyrus bakeri; assembly: GCA_947359475.1. Classification (NCBI taxonomy): domain Eukaryota; kingdom Metazoa; phylum Nematoda; class Chromadorea; order Rhabditida; family Heligmosomidae; genus Heligmosomoides; species Heligmosomoides polygyrus. The sequence continues at coordinate 74,491,764 of OX375869.1, forward strand.
GCAATATTTGTTTCATAAGTGGGCTTGAAAAGACGTAAAATGTGAAGAAGAAGTGGCGAGACACAAATAAACTGTTAGAGCGCGGCTGCTGGTACTCTCACTGCTTCGCTTTTGTTGAATTTCATGCTATGGATGTCAACGATTCTACTTATCCTTTCGTCCTCTTCGAGAACTCTGTTCGCAGTTACTTTTGGGAAAAGCACAGTCAATATACACGTGCGCGTGTCCGATATGAATCTCCTTGGAACACAGAGGAGAAAGATTTAACAATTCAAATCTGCGATACTTGGGTGGCAGAGACAAAAATACTCAATGCGGAAAAATTCGATTCGATTAAAAATTTGTCAACGATCTGTAGCTTTTTGATTCCCTGCTTTTTTCTTTTCTTTTACCACGGATCTCCCTCGATAGAGAGCCTTCGGGCTCTCTTGTTAAGAGGGATCTCGGGCCGCTTGTCGCAGGGCCACGTGGCGCGTCCCCGGGTGGTGGATAGGGGAATTAAACGCGAACCAAATGCGACCGTGTACTGCCCAGAGACGCAGGTGGGATGCAGGGGATGGACTCCTTGCTCCTGCTGTGTCGGGTCGATGCGTTCCTTGTGCGTGGGACCGGCATGTTCGTGCACTGTGTGCGTGGATGTGTCCGTGACTGTGCGGATTGTAACTGTGTCGGCTCGGCCAAAAGCTTGCACTCGGTAGACTGGGAGTAGATGTAAGGCGATTCGAGGCCGCCTTAAGTCTCGCCCCGTCCCTTCGGGCAGTCTGGCTGGCTTCCCGGAGTTCTTCGCCCGCACGACAGAGCCTGACTAGCTACCCGTGTTGTATTCCAGTCAAACACAGCAGCACTAAAGGGCCTCATTCCCCTGACCCCGAAAGAGCCCCCATTTCTGCAGCGATGGGAAGGACGAGTACGGAGAGGCTGCTAAAATCTCAGGGCCTAACCAGGCTGCGCAAACTGAGAAGGACTAGGATGACGATCTGTACTTACAACGCCCGCACGCTTGCGTCGGAAGCATCCGTCGAGGACCTGATGATGCAAGCCAAGAAGATCAAGTACGACGTCATCGGACTGACCGAGACGAGAAGACACCACCCCCTACACGCTGCCTACGACTCCGGAGAAGAACTGTTCCTCGGAACATGCGACAGCAGGGGAGTAGGCGGCGTTGGTGTCCTCGTCAACACGCACTTGGCCATGAACATCGATTCGTACGAGTCTCTGACAAGCCGAATCGGACGTCTGCGACTGAAGCGATGTGGCTCCGTGCCAGCCTTGACTGTGTTCGTCGCGTATGCCCCAACATCCAACTACGACGACGAAGACGTCGAGGCCTTCTACGTGGAGCTGGAGAAGTTCTATAAGGAAGATCACACCTTCTACAAGGTGATCGTCGGCGACTTCAACGCCAAGATCGGGCCACGAAGGTCACCGGAAGAACTTCACATCGGAACCCACGGTTTGGAGTGGAACGAGCAAGGTGAAAGGCTGTCTGAGTTTATCATGTCGACCAAGACCATCCATGGAAACTCGCAGTTCCAGAAGCCTCCCTCCCTACGATGGACCTGGGAATCCCCCGGTGGCCAGTTCCACAACGAGATCGACCACATCATCTTCAATCGCAAGTGGCTGAAGCAGCAGAGGCAGGGCTGAGCATCCGCAATGCCCGCCGGAACTTCGCCAACTTCAAGACCAAGATGACCGCTCTCCGACGTCCTGACGGAACCGTCACCTCTTCCAGAAGGACCATGGAGAAAGTCATCCACGACTTCTACTCCGATCTCTTCGATAGCCAAGTCCACCTGCCCCTACGCCATCTTCCGCAGGATGGATACGTCATCCCCTCTGTTCTCCCTTCCGAGATCCGACACGCCATCTCGTCAGTGAAGAAACGTACAGCACCCAGTCCCGACAGGATCAGACCCGAACACCTGAAGTACCTCCCGCCAGCGCTCATCAACACCTTGGCGCGGCTCTTCACACGCTATCTGTCCGAATGCAAGGTTCCATCTCAGTGGAAGACCAGCAAGACTGTCTTGCTGTACAAGAAGGAAGACGTGCACATTGGCAACTATCGCCTGATCTGCCTGCTGTCCGTAGTCTACAAGCTGTTCACTCGAGTCATCCTGAATAGGATCAGCAGAACGCTGGACGAAGGACAGCCACGCGAACAATGCAGGATTTCGGAGAGGATTCAGCACGATCGACCACATACACACCATTACGAAGCTCATCGAAGTGTCGCGAGAGTACAAGCTGCCGCTGTGCCTTACGTTCATCGACGTGAAGGCATTCGACTCCGTCGAGACTGAAGCGGTCATTGACGCCCTGCTCACTCAGAGTGTTCCTACTCAGTACATCAGAGTCCTTCGAGAGCTGTACAGTGGATTCACGACCAAGATCCATTCTATACGTTGTCATCAACGTAAAGCTAGGGGTTTGGCAGGGGATACCATATCTCCGAAGCTCTTCAGCGCCACCCTCGAAAACGTCATGCGCGAACTAGAATGGGAAGACATGGGAGTGAAAGTCGACGGCCGGCAACTACATCATCTTCGCTTCGCTGACGACATCGTGCTCATAACACCGAGCATCAGCCAGGCGGAGCGAATGCTGGCCGACTTCGATATGTATGTGGGAACGTTGAACTGCAGCTGAATCTTACGAAGACGATGTTCATGAGGAACGGACAAGTTTCTAAAGCCCCATTCTCGCTCAACGGAACGAACATCTCCGAATGCTCCAGCTACGTGTATCTGGGTCGAGAAGTCAATATGGCCAACGACCTAGCGCCAGAGCTGAGCAGGAGGAAACGAGCGGCTTGGGGAGATTTCAAGAGCGTCGAAGAAGTCGCGAAGAAGACGAAGAAGTCCGACTTCGTGCCCACCTATTCGACTCCACTGTTCTTCCTGCCCTAACATACGCCTCAGAGACCTGGGCTTTACGAAAGCAGGATGAACATGCGATCAGCATCGCGCAGCGTGGAACCGAGAGGACGACGCTTGGAGTGACACGACTCACGCAAGTGAGAGAAGGCCTCCGGAGTTCCGAGCTTCGCCGACGTTCGAAGATCAGAGACGCTGTCGCATGGGCCAAGTCGTCGAAAATTACATGGACCGGCCACGTAATGCGTTTCGCAGGCACCCGCTGGTCGAGAGCCGTCACCGACTGGATTGCGCGGGATGTCAAGAGAACACCAGGACGCCCAACAACGCGTTGGTTGGACTTCTTCGTGGAAGCCCTGAACGACCGCTATGACGCTCTTCGTGTCCCTCGAGCGATGAGGATCCATAGGAGCACTCTGGCACGCGACAGGGATGAATGGAGACGCTGCTGGCGCCCGCTCGAGCAAGTCGATGATCAACGGGACGACAGGTGCAGGTGCTGGTAATCGATGAGAGAAGGCCTAAAAAGGAGAAGACGTTCGGGATGTTCTATTCTCCGGGTTTGAGGCGAAGCCCCAACCAGACGTTTGGCGGCCGGCAGGCCGTTGAACGTCTGGTTATTCGACATCTGTTATCAAGTTGGCGCAAAGTGGCTCGGGGGAAGAGGGAATTCTTGTAAGCGATGGTGCAAGTCTAATCAAGGGTCCTCCTGATGCCCTCGTTTAAATGTACAAGAGCTCTAACGCGCCTAACGGTACATCTGGCGCCTGCGCTCTTCTCGCGACCTTGCAGCATCACTGACTTACGGAAAGCAATTTTTGCTAAGCTTAAAATTCGCTACTATCTAGGTTCAGCTGCGGACTATATGGGTGCGAGCGTCCATCATAAGCATTCTCTCCGGATCGTCCAGTAGCATCATTGGTTTGTGTTGTGCAGTACTTCTGTCAACGGGTTGCTCCTTCACAACTTCTCATGCAAACAACACTCGTTATAGGACATCGTTGACACGCTTTCCGAATACAGGCGCTCGTCGCACGATATCGGTGACACATAATATGAATCAGACGTTAGTGACGTTACCTCGTTGGCAGGTCATCTGAATTCGCACGATCATCCCACGAAGTCGGCGACAGGTCTTCTGAATGCACACGCTGTTCGTGACATCGATCACACGTCTTTTAAACCGTGCAGAGACCTAGTATGAAGAAACAAGTGAGGGGAAACCAAGCGCCTTAACACGCCTGGTTCCCCCGGTTGCGGGGCTACTCGCCCCCGCGACAGCGGTTGCGAGCGCGGCAGGAGAGATTCCAGACGAAAGAGTGCACGCGCGCGCGAATGTCTCCATACTTGGTCCACGTGTGAATCATGAGCTCACGGCCGCGATGAGGGAGTCTCTAAGTCGATGACGGCTTACGAAATCTACAAGGAATGGTACCGACCACATCACGCAAAGGCCGGTTGCATTGACACGCTTAAGAGGTCACATTGAAATATTTGCCAGCAACCATAGGAGGGGAAGATTTTTAAGGAGGAGTGAAGGAGCACGACTCAAAAACTCCAAGCAGATAACTTCTCAAACTACACTCCAAAGCTGTCTAAGGATGGATGAAAGCTCTTTCTCCACCTCTCTGGGACCTTCGAGGTCTAACCAGACACCTGAATGTCCTCATAATATTCTTAATAGATGTCTGCCAACGCTCCTAGGATTTTTCCTACCGTCTTTACGACAGTGGAGTGGCATGAGTCGAAGAGCGAGACATACACAGTCAGTGCAGATAATCTAGGACAGCTGGCCGAAAAGCTAAAGAGCTTAAATGGAGTGAAGAATATTGGTCATATGTGCCTCTTTCCTCTCAATCAGCTCATGCACATCTCATCCCCAACACTAAGGTCTTCCGTATAATGAAGGAGTGAGGCTCACCCTGTAGGACAGCACTATGCAGCGCTTGGGACAAGGCGGAATAACCATTGAGTACATGTTGACCCCCCTCCCCCCCCCCCCCTCTAGTCAATTTGCATCTATAGCCATGTGCCATATGTTTCCCATGATCCAGGCATATCCATAAACGCTTCGAAAGAACCCGCTGGATATCTGAAATGCCCAGGACTCAATTTCTGGCGTTAAGCGCAGAAAATAAGGGCCGATGTCTGATACAAAAGCCACAAGGCCTTCTCTATTAAAGGCACATATGATAGACCAGCCCCTATCCCTGGTTAAGATGAGCAGTGTCCGTATGGTAATACGGGATACCGTCGAAGCAGAATGCCTGGCGCATCGTTGGGATCATCACCGTAGTTCAAGTGCATATTTTGCAAATCCAAGGACTCATGGATTTCTGTTAAAAGGCTAGTCAGTGTTTCACCATTCCTGGGCACGTCTCGCACCAATTAACTCACTCCGGAGATGGTTTACTGCCACTAAGTGAAACGGATTCTCATGGACCCACGAGGACTCCGCTCCGTAGGGGGAGAAAATGCGCAAGTGTACGGAGAGATGGAGGCTCCGGCTGCGAGTGAGAGATTTAGTTGGCAGCGAGAGACCCCAGACGTCGTGCGAAACTCCGTTCGCGCGCCAACTGTGACGTCACGGGGGCGAGTAGCCCGGAGACCGGTTCCCCCTCACTTGTTTCTTCTTACTAGGTTCTTTGTTGGGCTGCCTTTACCACTACCCTTATTGCCATCAGCCGGATCCCAACTCCTGGTCCACTTCCTTGTTCCGCCTACTACCCACCATAGTAGTCCCTTCTCGCTGCTTTCTCCGTTCTGGCCTAACTTCAGGTCCCTCCTTTATAGTCTCTTGCCTGGTCCACCACCCTAGAAGTCCCCTTACTGTCCCCTTCCCCCCCCCCCCCCCCCCAGTGGCTCTCCCATTCTCACGGCACACGTCCTTGATACGTATTCTGAACTCGAACGCTCAGAAACGCGTGCAGTGCCGCTTCATGCAGGAGAAGGCTGCGCTTCCTCTGCCGTAGCAGCGCCCCATGTTTAACGGCAAACGTTGCCCACGCAAAGTACGAAGAGGCGCATCTCGCGCGGGCAAAATTTTCCGTCCAACATCTCAGACATTCTGGCGAATGGACCAAACCACCCTTAATCAATCTGGCTTGCAAACGGCGGATGTCCGGCGAGGGCGTGGCATCAGAGCAACGCCTGCGATTGCCCCGAAACAAGCAGGGAGTGTCCGCCGTTTGCACAAGCAAATCGATAAGGAGCGGTTTGATCTGCGTATCATTAACGATCCTGGTTCAGTTCATTACCATCGATCGACGTCGACGTATTGTCGCTGCCAGGTGGTAAGTTCACAGCCCCATCATTTGGTTTTCCTTTATCGTTTAGTTTATTGGTACCACTGCGCGACATGGGTGACACAACTCCTGAACTCGGACGCCTGTAGAACGACATCGGTAACACGTCTTCTCAAACCGATCGTCCTTTGCGCGACATCGGTGACACGTCGTCTGAATCGGACACCACTTGGGCGACATCGGTGACACCTCTTCTGAAACTAGACACCGACTGCGCGACATGGGTGACGCAACTCCTGAACCCCGACGCCTATCGAGAGACGTCGGTAACACGTCTTTTCAAACCGTTCGTCCACTGCGCGACATCGGTGACACGTCGTCTGAACTTAGACACCCACTGCGCGACATGGGTGACACAACTCCTGAACTCGAACGCCTGTCGAGCGACGTCGGTAACACGTCTTTTCAAACCGTTCGTCCATTGCGCGACATCGGTGACATCGGTCTTCTGACGTACGCGACACGACGTGGGTCACACCTCGTCTCAACCTGGACGACTGTCACTCGACGTCTATGAAAGGCCAGATAAACCAACGGAAGGACGGATGGACAAACGGACGGACAGACGGACGGACAGACGGAAGGAAAGACGCAACCGCTTACTCTTTTATATATAGTAGGACAAGTGCTCCGACACGCCTAACGGCGTGTCTTGCACTTGCGCGCTTGGCGCGACTTTGCAGCATCACTGGAAAGTAGTTTTTGTAAAGCTTAAAATTCGCTAACATCTAGGATCTGCTACGTACTTTCACCTCTGAAGTTCACCACTTCGGTACCATGATCATAGACATTCTCTTAGGACCGGCCAAAACGTCACTGGTTTGTACTGCGCAGTACTTCCGTCCCTCATGTTGCTCCTCCCGTTCTCATGCTCAACATCTGGCGTATGCAGATATCATTAACATCTCTTCCAGAGCCAGGTTTCCCTCACTCGTTTTTTTTTCTGACTGTACCCAGTTACTGCTCCGCCTTTACTGGCCTTCTCTACTCCTCTTTAGTCCCCCACCTTCCTGGCCCCAACTCCTGGTCCACTTCTTTGTTTTCACTATTGACCCCTACTGGTCTCTTCTTGCTGGTTTCTTCGTTCTGGCCTCTCCTCCAAGTTGTTGCTCTCCTGGTCTACCCTCCCTTACTGCTCTTCTCCACCACCCCCTTAGTGGTCCATATTCACGGTAGACGTCGGTGACACGGACTCAGAATCAGGACGCTTGTTGCGCGACGTGGGGGGTCTGGATTCAGAAGCTCAGAAGACTCGTCTTCCCATCCAGAAGATCAGAAGCGCACGCAGTCGCCGCTGTATCGAGCATGAAGAGGGTATGCATATGGCAGATTCCTTGTTCTCCGTATGAATTCCCTTACGGCCCCCTCCTCGTTATTCCTCGCCCTGATCCAGGCCCCTTCATCCAGGTAGATTCCTATCCCTCCTCGGAATCCTCCCTACCCCAATTAATTAGCCCTCCCACGCTCACGACACGCTCACGACATGCGAGCGAGCGCCTATTGCACGACATCGGTGTCACTTCTTCTAAATCCGGTCTCTCTTACTGGTAATGGATTCCCTTACTGATCCTGCTTACTGCCCCCTTTCCTGACTGGTAACTCCCTGCTGGTCCTTATTGACTAAACCTTTCCTGGTGCCACTTCCTGGCCTGCTTCGTTGTTCCATCTATCGACATCCATCCCGGTCCTCCTCCGGATCGCTTCCTCCTGATCGCTATTTTTTCTCCACCCTCGAAGTCCCCCTTCTACTCTTATCTCTTAGTGGTCTTCTCGTGCTAATGGCCTTCGACTTCTGAATCTGGACACTATGTAACGCGCATTATTGCTGTTGTTTTAAGCAGTAAAGGGCTGCGCTTCCCCTGCTGCAGTAGCATTCCACGTTCAATAGCAAATTTTGATCACTCGCTGTAGATGGTGAGGCGTATACCGTTCAGGTTAGATCACCCGACCGCCCGCGCTGTGGATGACGGGGCGTATCTCACTAAGGTTAGATCACTCAAACGTCATCGACCGCCAACTCAATTATCTAGTGGTAGATAGATAGATATGTAGATACATAATCTCTGACAAGTTCGATTCAGCACACTGCCTCTTGTCACATCATGTCCTTAGGCCGGAAATAGAGTTTGGTGGCATGCTGTACGGTACGCTATACTGTGTACTTTTTGGCATGGAGTACGAGGAACTGCACAACTTCTTGCAGTCCTTTTTAAACGTGTAGAATTCTTTCATTTTCTGTATTTACCAAGTTGTTTTTTTTTAATTTTAAAAAATTCACGGAGAAATCAAATCCTACTTATTCTTCGAAGACACGATTGCAATACTTTAATGATGAATGTAATAAATATGGGAACGTTACGAAAATTAACGGAGTCTTTTAAGTCTATTAATTTAAATAGTCGGCAAGCTCTTCGTCTCTGCCCTATGGTTGAGGATATGGCAGCGGCGTTGCCGCATAAGTGTGCGAGGGCCTTAACACGTTGACGACAAGAGCGATTTTCGCGTGTCTGGTCCGTGGGACGAAGCGCGCCGCACAAACGTGACACGACATATTGTAACCCAAACTTCGTCTAAGGATAAATTTGGGATGCCAAATACGATGCTAATGTTCCTCTTAACAGTTACGGCCGGTTATCCCCCCCCCCACGTCGTTAACTAGGGTGGTCTTATCAGGATATAAAAAGGAATGGGTCCGATGTAGAGAAAACATCGTCTAGGAGGTTATTTGGTGCTCATGACAAATCCGACGTTCGTTTTTAAAATTTCAGCGAGGGAGTTGTTGCGATAGGTATGGGTAACGCTCACCAGCGCATACCTACCGTCACATACCCTGGTGACGACCGTTCATCCTTGTGGAGGAACGCAGCTATATATTAAAATTCGTGATTTATCGGGATTCGGAACGCTCATGATGTTACTTTTCTACAGCTACTCTAGAAAATTCCTTTTAAACGTCACCAATTACCTTTCAGCTGTGTTATCAAGGCAGAGAAAGTAGGGAGAATTCAAAGGAGCAAAAGGGAACGAATGAGGCTGCTAAGGAGAAAAGCAATAATAGAAGGTTAATACGAAAGCAAAGTTGAACGCATTCCCAAACAGCAGAGGTAAGATTTGTTTCAATCTTCTCACATAACTCTTACACAGAGTTTGGGGAAGTCGGCGGTCCTGACACGACTACTGATTAAGAGGGAAATCGGCCGTAATTGTCGGAATGGACATCGGCATCGTGTTCAGCATCCTGAATAAGGTATTTGGACAAAGCTTGGATGGGCCGGATATCTTCTTGTTAAAATAATAGCCGTCGCGCACCATTGCGCGACAGTGCCGTCAACGTGTTAAGGGGGAGCAGCGGAGGGGGGGGGGGGGGGGAGGGGAAGGACCAGTAAAGGAAGGACCGGTAAAGGGTACCAGTGAACAGGGGAGCAGTAAAGGGGAACTAGTGGAGGTTTAGTGGAGGAGTGCCGGTATAAGGAAACGGCCGGCAAGGGGACAGGGAGCGTCCGTATCGGCTGGCGCCACCACCGGGCGTCTAGGGGCCGGATTCATTAACGACTTACGTAACTTTAACGGAGAATTGTAAGCGAATAGCTTAGATAACGCGGCTCATCGCCTACCATATCACTTGATAAGCGGCTTATCTGAGCTTTTCGCCCCCTTTCCTCTTAAAGTTACGTAAGTCGTTGATGAATCCGGTCCCAGCGGTGTCAAGCCCTTGCTCGCCATCTTCGCTCGCGCTGTGGCACCCATCTCGCGCGCGGCGGAAGAACGGCCAACAGAGCCGTCGTCGGCGGCCCGAAGGACGAGCGAAACACACAGATCGACCAGATTTGCTGCATCTGCAATCACTAATGTATTCCGAGGGCTTAGAAAACCAGTGTCAAAATCAATGTTGCTATGAAACAAACATCTACCGCTATATAATTGAGATAGCGGTCGATGACGTTTGAGTGATCTAACCCTCTTGAGATACGCCACATCATCCACAACGCCGGCCGTGGAGCTATCAGCAGAGGAAGCCTCCTCTTGCTTGACACAACTGCGCTAGTTTCAGAGCGTCTGGATCTAGAAGACGGGTCCTCTACGTCACGTAGCAAGCGTCCTAATTCTGAGTACGTGTCACCGACGTCTACCGTGAACATGGACCACTAATTGGCTGATGGAGAAGAGCAGTGAGGGAAAGCTCTAGGGTAGACCAGGAGAGCAACAACCTGGAGGAGAGGCCAGAACGAGGAAACTAGCAAGAAGAACCCAGTAGGGGGTCAATAGTGGAAACAAAGAAGTGGGCCAAGAGTTGGGACCAGGAAGGTGGGGGACTAAAAAGCGGGAGGGAAGACCAGTAAAGGCGGACCAATAATTAGATCCAATAAGAAGAAACGAGGAATCTATCCTAATCTGGGAGGCCACATAACTAAAAAGTAGGTAACAAAATAAAATGAGACTTACCCAGCGGCTCCTAGAGATTGAGTTGGAACCTAAAAGAAACCAAAAACGAGCGAACAAACAAAAAAATAAAAAAAAAATCGCCGCGGTTTACAACCGTCTCGGTGGGCGGAGAGCGACGGAATGGAGGCATGCCGCGTGCGTGCTGACCGCCGCCTGACATGTTATAACCAGGATCCAACATGGTGAGGAGGGCACACAACTTTGCCGGCTTACAATCGCAACAAATGCATTTTTTCGTTTTTTTTTCTTTGTAGCTTTTCTTGTTCAGTTCCCGTGTTGTTCTGTGGAGGCCGCTTCAGAAGACATGCCGACGATATCTGGAAACGCTAGCTGTTGAGCATGAGAACGGATGCGGATGAGCAACCTGAAGAAGTACTGCGCAGCACAAACCAATGACGTTAATGGCCGGTCCGGAGAGCATGCCTATTATGAAGTACCGAAGTGGTGAACGGCGTAATGCCGACAAAATACGTAGCAGGTCCTAGATGTTAGTGAATTTCAAGTTTTACAAGAACTACTTTCCGTAGGTCAGTGATGCTGCAAAGTAGCGTGAAGCGCACAAGTGCGAGACACGCCGTCGAGAGTGTCGGAGCACTTGTAGCTCTATGTTAAAATTTCGAGCTCTATCTAATGGGCTCTACCTTAAGCTTGTCAATAATTCTGTTAAGGCGATATTCCTTAAATTTAAAACTGAAAAATAATTTTTCGCAAACCGGTTACGAAGCCGTGAAGGTTTATTTTAAGGGTAAAATTTTGCACACAATTCAATCGCATCACCGGTATCTTCTAGAAGATTTCATTTCATGAAAAACACATTATTGTTGTATCACACCGTTGCAGACATGTCTCTAAATCGACATTCTACGCAGAACTTACTTACGAAGTTTACATTAACAACTATTGCCTGTATAATGGATAGCTCGTGCTATTTCACTATATTGTCCATTTGCAGAGGTAATCATGGCGGTAAGCAAGGATTGATTAATAAACTTGTCCTCGACCGCCTAGAGGCACTGCCTCCAGGGCTTGGTAGCAGCGATCGAGGAGCGATCAATAAACGTGATCTTGACCCCTGGAGATGCTGCCTCCAGGGCTCGCTAGCAGCAGACATGCGTGTGTTCTACACATTTGCCGGCCGGTACTGTTGGAATGAATGATCTCTGTGATAAGGTGTTCTCGCAAGTGGTATAAAAGGCCTCTGGTGAGGTTGGTTGTATTCATTCTTCGTCTGCGATAAACCAGTGCGTCTGCCAGTTGTAACACTGGCGATCAGGATCGACTTCATGGAAGCCCTACCAGCCATCCTACAAGCCGTACAACAGCAACTCGAGGTCCAGGGAGCAGCACTACGACAGCTCATGGAGAAGCTGTGCGCGGTGAGTACAAACTCGTCCTCTGCCGGAGCTGCTGTCATGCTCAGAGACAAGCACGCCATTTTCGATTCTCTGTACAGGCGGATTGAAACTTTCAATTACGACCCCGACCGAGGACGAACTTTTGGCTCATGGTTGCGCCGGTACAAGGATCTATTCGATAACGAATGCATCGAACTGGATGGAAAAGACAAGACGAGACTTCTCGTTTCTCGCCTTGACGAGGATTGTCACCGTATGCTGACGAGTGCGATTTTCCCTAAACAACCTTCAGACTTACCATGGGAGGAAGTTGTACAGGTGCTAAATCGCTTATTCGGAACAGCAAAGACACTCTTCAGGCGCCGGTTCGAATGCTTCAGGGTCAGGTACGAAGGTCAAGACTTCAATAACTACGAGACGATGGTCAAAGCCAAATGTACGGATGCCCATTTCGACTCGATCGACTTTGATGGTCTCCAATGTTTATTCTACGTAGCCGGATTCCAAGGGTCCGAATTTGCCGACTACCGTACCCGGTTGCTAAGGAAGCTTGAACAAGCAGAGAATATCACTCTGAGGGACCTCACGGCTGAATGTCAACTCATCAAATCGTACAAGGATGATGCCCGACTTCTCGAAGGCACACCTGCTGTCAACGTTGTTCGTCGCCAGAAGTTCCAACTTGGCAAAAAGAGGAAACCTCAGCGACGACAACGAGATGAGTCTTCACCCAAAACGATTCCCCATCGACCAGGCAAAAGCACATTTAAGCCAAGGGCACCTAGTTCGACCGACCGCTATAGTCGAAATCGACATATCCATCGAATTATTGCCGCTCTCCAAAAAGACGACCACCCACAAGTGGAAGTAACAATCAATGGTCGACCGCTCCAGCTGCTGCTTGATACTGGCGCTGAGGTAACTCTTATCTCCGAGTTCAACTGGAACATACTCGGAAAACCCACTTTACAACAAACACACCTCACTGCCTACGCAGCTAATGGTACTCCCCTCAAAATCCATGGAAGCTTCGACACTGAGTTCACTATAAGCTGTTCATCAGGAACACAATGCGTAAGACAGGGAACATGCTTCGTAACTAAGGAAAACTGCAACGTTTTCGGAATGACATGGATCAAACAACTACCGGACCTCTATCACGCCGTCCGAAAGTACCAGATCTGTAGTTCTATCGTGGTTGACCACATCGCTGCTTTCCGAGATACCACCGTTGCCAAGCTGAAGACCGATTTCGCGGACGTCTTCGCTCCCGGTCTTGGCAAATGCACCATGGCTAAGGCCACGCTGCTACTGAAACCCAACTCGCAGCCAATTTTTAAAAGGAAGCGTCCAGTACCCTACGCCACCGTCGCGGCCCTTGACAATGAAATTGATCGCCTACTTACGGAAGGCGTAATTTCTCCCGTGACGTACTCCAGATGGGCTGCACCCGTCGTCGTAGTAAAGAAATCCAACGGAACTATTCGACTTTGCGCAGACTATTCGACCGGACTAAATGAAGCATTGATGTTACATCAACATCCTTTGCCTACACCGGAAGATGTTTTCACTAAGCTCAATGGCGGAACTGTTTTCACCCAGATCGATCTCGCCGACGCTTATCTTCAAGTAGAAGTCGACAACGCCTCAAAAGAATTGCTGACCATTAATACTCACAGAGGACTGTTCCAATACAATCGTCTACCTTTTGGTGTCAAATCAGCACCTGGCATCTTTCAGCAGATCATCGATTCGATGATAGCTGGACTCGACGGATGTGCCGCATATCTTGACGATATCATTGTTACTGGCCGAACGATAAAAGAGCACACCGCCAACCTCGAAGCTTTATTCGAGAGGATACAAAAATACGGATTTCGCATTCGTAGTGAGAAATGCAGCTTTCTCACGCCGAAGTTATACGCTACCTAGGCAATATTATTGATGAAAACGGACGCCGGCCAGATCCAGCCAAAATCGAAGTAATCAAAAAGATGCCATCACCAAAGGACATTGTACAACTGAGGTCGTTCCTGGGTCTACTCAACTACTATGGAGCCTTTGTTAAGGAAATGCGCCAACTGCGAGAACCTTTCGACAAATTGCTCAGGAAAGACGTCCTATTCTGCTGGTCACCCGAATGTCAACGAACTTTTGAGCGCGCCAAAGAGGTTCTATCATCGGATTTACTACTCACTCACTACGACCCCTCAAAGGAAATAGTTGTGGCAGCAGATGCTTCGGAATACGGAATCGGAGCAGTCATATCCCACCGATTCTCCAACGGAATGGAAAAACCAATTTACCACGCATGTCGTTCTCTATCGGCTGCCGAGAGAAAATATGGGCAAATGGAAAAAGAAGGCCTGGCCCTCGTTTTCGCTGTGAGAAAATTTCACCGATAGCTCCATGGCCGTCACTTTACACTCCTGACAGATCACAAACCACTTCTTGCGATCTATGGAAGCAAAAAGGGAATACCAGTCTATACGGCCAATCGTCTACAGCGCTGGGCTTTACTGCTTCACAACTACGATTTCACTATCGAGTATCGCAGAACGACAGATTTTGTACAGGCAGATGCATTGCAGAACAACAGACTGCAGAAGAAGACGTAGTAATCGCCAACATAAACACGGACGCTATTCACCTGTTGGAACATGCGGCGACCAAGCTACCAACCACTGCGGAAACAATTGCCGAACATACTCTCAAGGATCCACTTCTGAAGGATATCCTTCGTTGTGTTCAACTTGGACAATGGCCAAGGAAGGAAGCACGAATTTTACATTTCAAAAGAATCCGCAACAGCTTGTCCACACAACAAGGCTGCTTAATGTTTGGAGATCGTATCGTCATTCCTGCAAATCTGCAATTCCGTCCTTCGTGACTTGCATGATGGACATCCTGGGATATCACGGATGAAAATGCTTGCCAGAGATTACTGTTACTGGCCAAATATCGACAAAAATATCGAAGAGATGGTCAAGTCCTGTAAGAACTGTCAAGAAACCGCAAAAAATCCCGTCAAAACTACGTTGTCATCATGGCCGAACGAGACTACCCCATGGTCTCGTGTACACGTCGATTATGCCGGCCCTATGGGTGGAAAAAATGTTTTTAATCGCAGTAGATGCGTATTCCAAATGGCCAGAAATAATGGAGATGACATCCACTACATCCACGGCAACGCTCAACCAACTTCGTCGAATATTCGCTCAGTTTGGGTACCTACAAGCACTAATAACGGATAACGGAACACAATTCACGTCAAAAGACTTCAGCGAATTTTGCACAAGAAAATGGAATCAATCACATCCGTACTCCCCCATTCCATCCCCAATCAAACGGCCAAGAAGCAAGATACGTGGATACCTTCAAGAAAGCCTTACAAAAGCTCAGACGGGAGGGAACTACTCAGGAGGCCATCCAAACCTTCCTGTTCAACTATCGACGAACACCGTGCACTTCAGTCCCAGGAGGACGATCACCCGCTGAAGCCTTTATCGGTCGACAGCTACGTTCCAAGCTAACCATGCTGAAACCACAAGACACAATGAAACGACAATACAATGAGAAGATGGAGGATCAATTTAATCGCCATCATGGGGCGCAAACGAAAAGATTCGAACCTGGAGACCTAGTTTGGGTTCGCGATTACAGAGAAGGAAGTTCGAAATGGATCATCGGACAGGTACTCAAGAAACACGGTCGATGTGTTTACGACGTCATGGTTCAAAGTCAAATATGGAAAAGACAAGCCAACCAGCTGAGAAAAAGGACAAGCACCACTGAAAAGACCTTGTTTCTCGACGACTTACCACTCCTTCCTTGCCACCAGACCCAACAGCCCACTCAGTGCCAAGAATGAGCATCAGTCGACAACTCTACTACCGATATCCAGCAGTCTACCCAGGTACGACTACCATCACAGGTCGAATATCCTCAAACAGATATTCAGGCACCAACAGACTTAAACAGCATGGCTCCATCCCGACCGATCAGAAATAGACGTGCACCGAAGAAACTCAACGTGGATCCTACGAAGAAGACTTACGCTTCCGTTGTTCGTCTTAGGCCTATGGCATACCGCCGGCGACAAGTCCAGCGACGAGAGGAGCGGAGCGACGGGGAACGGCGGCTTCAGCGACGGCGGTGTTGGGCGGGGGCGAGAATTGGCACTGGAGCGCGGTTAGTGACGCTTGCGTGCGCGCATGCGTGGTGCAAAGGGTCGGGCGACAGCTGGTCGCCGTGCAAAGCGCAGCGACGACCGGTCGCTGGCGGTATGCCCCCTCTCCAACGACACACAGTGCCGACGTGGCAGCGACAACCGGCAAGCACGCGCTCTCTCCCCATTGTTTCTGACAGGTCCCAACACGAATAGTCGACTACTTGTCCGTTGGCAGTGCCGTCGCCGAACTCGTCGCTGGTGGTATGCCATAGGCCTTAGGAGGGAGGGGTTGGAATGAATGATCTCTGTGATAAGGTGTTCTCGCCAGTGGTATAAAAGGCCTCTGGTGAGGTTGGTTGTATTCATTCTTCGTCTGCGATAAACCAGTGCGTCTGCCAGTTGTAACAGGTACCATACCAGAAGAGTAAGTGCCAGAGAAATAAGAAAATTCTGCCAAGGATGTCAAGGCACGCCACTGGACGCTCATTCTGAAATATCCAGTATCTTTAAATGACATTTCACCCTGACTTTGAAAGCTAGGTCGCGTTGTGTGACAATAAAAATTCTAATATTTGTGAATATCGACTGTGCTCTTTATTTGATCGCTGTGATTTTCATTTGAGCACACTCTTTGTGGAGTGTATGAAATAAATAAATAAATATCAACCTCGTAGTTAAATTCTGCTTAGAATGTTGCCTTGGAGACATGTCTCCAACGGTGTATTACACACAATTACGTTTTTTAAGACCTCCTCTAGAAGATGTTCCGCCGATGTAGTTGAATTCTGTGAGAAATTTTAGCCTGAAAATATACCTTTCACAGCAGGTTTGCGAAGAATTATTTTTCAGTTTTAAATTTGAAGACTATCACAGTAGCATGGATAAACTTGAGGTACAGATCATTAGATAGAGCTCGAAATTCTGATATAGAGCTATAAGACGTTCAACGGCCTCCAGGCCGCCAAACGTCTGGTTGGGGCTTCGCCCCAAACCCGGAGAATAGAACACGCCGAACGTCTTCTTCTCCTCTTTAGGCCTTCTCTCATTCATTAAAAAAACTGGTTTTGCTATATAGAATGGTACAGCGGAATAGGGCAAAACAGGTCCATCACCTTCACTGGACTCTCTTAACTATATACTATACTGTACTTGTATTGCTTATCCATTAGAACTAACAAGCCACCATTCAATCAACCGGGTAATTACCGGCCTTTCATTATAACCTCTGTATTCGTTAGAGCTTTTGAAAAGAATGTAAAGAAACACATGCTGGATCATATTGAAGAGCATAACATCATTTCTAACCAGGGAATGCCGTCAGCTTCCCATGGAACTTCGGGATGTGACCTATATCACGTGAAAGAGCTCGAGACGCTGATCACAGATATGTAGACCAAATTTGCTAAATGGAACTCCTAAGCGAGTTATGGCCGGCGGAAGCCGCCATGTCTTCCATGTGTTAGGCGCGCTCAATCAGCGTTGGGCGCAGTATTGCGCGGTAATCAGTGGTTCGGCTATTAGCGCCGCCGCCGCTGCTGACGGCGCTAATAGCCGAACCGCTGATTACCGCGCAATACTGCGCCCAACGCTGATTGAGCGCGCCTAACACATGGAAGACATGGCGGCTTCTGCCGGCCATAACTCGCTTAGGAGTTCCATTTAGCAAATTTGGTCTACATATCTTTGATCAGCGTCTCGAGCTCTTTCACGTGATATAGGTCTCATCCCGAAGTTCCATGGGAAGCTGACGGCATTCCCTGGTAAGGACCAGTTTGGTTTTCTGATACAACGCTCCGTAGAAACAGCTGTTCTTTCTGCTCCCCTACCTATCAAGTGAGAGTAGGAGGAGAGTATTCATCGGTTTGTTCTGCCCCAGTGGTGTTCCACAGGGTGGAGTACTATCGCCATTACTTTTTCTTTTGTATACCTATGAGATTCCTGATTCAGTTCAAAGGTTTGGAGTTTCTTGTAAAATGTACGCTGACGATATAAAGGTCTATAGAGAAGTCGACAATGAAGAAACCTCCTGCGATGTCCAAGCGGCTATAAATTTTGTAGAGAAATGGGTAAGCATCTGGGAACTACCCCTTTCGGCTGAAAAATCGCATTGTCTCGTGAACAATCTAAATCTCAAAGTCACCGTCCAACATACACACTAAACGGGTCAATTTTGGAGCAACTTACAGGTGCACGAGATTAGGGTTTCATTTCTCGAGTAGCCTAAACTTTGAGCTTCATTATAAAGCACTTGTAAAGAAGGCTAACTACCGAATTTATAACTTGTTTAAGGTACTGATAACCAAAGATCAACCTTCTTTTGTGAGAGCCTACAAATCTTACGTGAGGCCCATTGTAGAATGTGGTGTTTCAGTATTCAATCCTTGTCAAAAGAAGGACATAAAACTCCTTGAAAGTGTTCAGAATAACTTTACCCGTAAGCTTTTTCTAAAGAGTCGTGATCTAAATTACGACAATATTCCGAGTGGGTCTGACATGGCCAAAATGCTTGGGTTGTCTAGCCTTGAGACTAGGCGAAAGCGAGCAGATTTAGTTATGTTGTTCAAAGTTCTGACAGAAAGGCCTTCCATTGAACCAATTGGGTTTTTTGGCGCCCCTTTGACAACTGACAGAAGAGGGTATCTCCGACACTACCTGCCACTTCCAAGGTCAAAAGTAAGGTCAAGTTTCCTCATTCACAGGACCATCAGAGAGCTCAACATCTTGCTTTCTGAGAACGAGAACATTGTTAATTTGTCTCTCTCCTCCTTTAAACGTTTAATTGCAGTAAGGTTTCGTCAGGCTTGTTTTTGTTTGTTATGTGTTATTGTTAGAACTTACCGCATGTGATTGTTATCCGTGCCTTGTAATCACAACCTATATATAAAAGAGTTCTACGCCGCATCATCCACAGCGAGAGCGGTCAAGTGATCTAACCGAAATGGGATACGCTGCATTATCCACAGCGAGGGCGGTCGATGATCTAACCTACGCCTCATCATCTAAAACGCAGGCAAAATTTGCCATTGAACGTGGGTGTTGCTGCAGAAGAGGAAACGCAGCCCTTTACTGCTTAACACAACAGCACCTACGCGCATTTCTGAGTGTCCAGATTCAGGAGCCGACTTCTTGCCATTAGCATGAGAAGACTACTAAAGGGGTAAGGGTAGAAGGAGGAGTTTGATGGTGGGGAACCGACAGCGATAAGGAGCCTGCGACCAGGAAGAGCATCGGGATGGTCGATGCGGGGAACAAGGAAGTAGGCCAGGAGGTGGCACCAAGAAGAGTTCAGGCAATGTGTAGAGATCATTAGGGAGTTACCAATCAGGGAAGGGGGGGGGACAGTAAGAAGGATCAGCAAGGGACCCACTACCATTAAGAGAGACCGGATTTAGAAGATGTGACACCGATGTCACACAATGTGCGTTCGCTGGCCGTCGTCGCGTCGTGAGCGTGGAAGGCCTACTTAAGAGTAGAGTAGTAGGGAAGATGCCGAGGGGGGGGGGGGGGGAGGAGGAATCTACCTGGAAGAAGGGACCTGGAGGCGGAACCAGGACGGGGAACCAACAAGAAGGGAAAGCCGTAAGGGAATTTATACGGAGAACAAAGAATCTGCCATATGCATAGCCTCTTCATGCTCGACACAGCGGCGACTGTGCGCGCTTCTGAGCTTCTTGATTCCGAAAACGGATCCCATACGTTGCATAGCAAGCATCCTGATTACCAGGAAGGAAAGGAATAACCTGGAGGAGGTGCCAGGACGGGGAAACCAGCAAGAAGATACCAGTAGGTGTCAATAGTGGAAACAAAGAAGTGGGCCAGTAGTTGGGACCAGGAAGGTGGCGGACTAAAGAGGGGGAGGGAAAACCATTAAAGGCGGACCAGCAATTAGATCCAGTAAGAAGAATCGAGAGAGGGGAACCTGGCTTCGGAAGACATGTCAACGACAGCTTGAAACGCTTGCTGTTGAGCATGAGAACGATTGCGGAGGAACAACCTGAGGGGCAGAAGTATTGCGCAGCACAAACCAATGACATTACTGGCCGGTCAGGAAAGAATGCCTATGATGAAGGTACCGAAGTGGTGAAGGGCTTGATGCCGATAACGTACGCACCAAGTTCCTAGATGCTAGCGAATTTTACGTTTTACAAAACCTACTTTCCATATGTCAGTGATGCTACAATGTCGCGCGAAGCGCGCAAGTGCGAGACACGCCGTTAGGTGTGTCGGAGCACTTGTAAATAAATAAATAAAACTGGTCCCTTATCACTTTGCCTTTATTGTCAGCCCTTTTCCGGTTCATAATTCACTGGTCCCCCTCTCCCTTCGTCGGTCTCTGCTACTGCTCCCACCTTCACTGGACCTCCCTTTACTGGCCCCCTCTTCGCTGGTCATCCGATAGTTCACCGATCCCCATTACTGGTCCCACCATCACTGGTCCCCTTTTATTCATCAACCCTTTTCCGGTCTCCCCTTCACTGGACCTCTTCCCCCCATTCACCAGTTCCCATTACTGGTACCTTCCTCACCGGTTCCCTATTCGCCTGGTTCCCTCTTTCACAGGTCAACCTTCTATCGGTCCCCTCTTCACTGGACCACCCCCCCCCCACCACCTCACCGGTCCTCATTATTGGTCTCTTCTTCACCGGTCCCCATTACTGCACCCTTCCTCACCGGTCCCACCTTCACTGGACCCCTCCCCTCCTTCACCGGTCATCCCTTCACTGGACCTCTCTCCACTCGTTCACCGGTTCCCCCTTCACTGCATCCCACTCCCCTCACCGGTCCCCATTGCTGGTCCCATCTTCACTGGTCCCTCCTTTATTGGTCAAACCTTTACCGCTCCCCCTTATTGGAATCCCATCCTTCACCGGTCCCCCATTACTGATCCCACCTTCACTGGTAACACGTCGTCTGAATCCGGAATCCTCGCGCGACATCGGCGACACCTCTTCCGAACCCGAACGCCTGTTGAACAACGTCGGTGACATGTTTCTCAACCCGAACGTGCTTTGCGCGACATCGGTGACACGTCGTCTTAATCTGGAAGGCCTTTCGCGACATTGGTGGCACCTCTTCTGAATCCAGGCACCTGATGAGCGACGTCGGTGACATGTCTTCCCAAGTCGGACGTGCTTTGCGCGACATCGTTGACACGTCGTGTGAATCCGGAACCCATGGCGCGACATCGGTGACAAGTCATCTGAATCTGGAAGGCCTTTCGCGACATTGGTGACACCTCTTCTGAATCCAGGCACCTGATGAACGGCGTCGGTGATCTCTTCTCAAGCGGGACCTGCTTTGTGTGAAATCAGTGACGCGTCGTCTGAATCCGAACACCCCTTGCGCGACATTGGTGACACCTCTTCTCAACCTGAACGTCCTTTGCGCGACATTAATGACATGTCGTCTGAACATGGACGCCTGTCGACAACTACAAAAGTTGACAACTGGTGACAATTACAACTCCGCCACCCCCCCCCCCCCCCTTCCCCATATCTCCCAACACACTCCTTCAGCACTTCTGCGCAAACAAACACACACGCACTCACTCACCCACAGACAAACGACCGTTCTCGCTTATATATATAGTAGGATGGGATAGGATAGGATATAGAATGTTTGTTTCACAGCAAAATAGATCTTTACACTAGCTTTATACACCCTCTGAATACGTCAGTGATTGCGGTCGCATCAAATCTGGTCGATATGTGTGCTCCGCTCGTCCGTCGGGCCGCCGACGACGGCCTCCGCAAGCCGTTCTTCCGCCGCGCACGCGACGGGTGTCCCAACGCGAACGGAGACGACGGAAAAGGGGTTCACGCCGCCAGGGGCAGGCATAACTCCAACGCCGCGCGAACTCCACTGGCGAAGCGCACGCTTCACGACGAAATTGGACCAGTTGTCGCGGTCCGACCGCCTCCGACAGGGACGGCTAATGCCTCGCGCTAGAGTGCGCGCCGTCGAGGTCGAACAAGGAAGGAGACAGGAGATGAGGATGAGACAAGTTTGATGTCTAATGGTAGGGAAGTGGAAGTAACCGTTAGCAGAGTTCGGGAGGAATCAGACTCAATCCGAATGAGAAGGGAAATGGTCAAGGATTTGGTGAGGGAGAATCGGAACAAGAACTGGGACGGGATTACTAACTAGTTTCGGAAGCAAGTATTTATAGGTATTGGGGGGATGAGCACACTGATCCACAGCTTTTCCCTTAATTTTAACTTTACGCTACACTTGAACGTCACCAACTCACTTGTCATAGTTCACGTGCAATGATGTTGGCAAGCACCCCATAGCAAACGATAAGGATCTCCTTATTTATCCAATCTACAAGCAGAGGCAGAGGTATTCTACTGCTTTTTTCTTCCAAGCGCCTCCACCAAGAGAGTTCCTCTTCCATTTCATTTGGGGCTCACTGTGGTAAAAAAAACTAGTCGTGGAGCTCAAATACTGGCAAAATCTCGTGCTCCGTGGTTAACCACGCGTCACTGTGCGCACGTCCGCGTTTCAGCGCTGCGATGTCGCATACGGCTAGCGCGGGCGTCGCGTTGGAGTTACGTCCTGGAGCCTCACGCCGCAGGTATGGCCATCTGGGCGCAGCGGCCGCGGCGCGCATGACCAGTCGATACGAACGATACGCACTCGGCAATTGGAGAGGTGACAAGTGACGAGAGGACCAGAAAAACGGGACCAGTGAAGGGGGATCAGTGAAAGGGACCAGTAAGGGCGGACCAGTATTTTTCCTCAGTATCATCTAATGTGTATGGGTCTACAAAAGACAGACATCGTGTCACGTGTGTGGGGACGCAGAAAATGTGTCATAGACGTCGCGGTAACGTCACGGCGCGTGCGTCAGGACTCGGAAAATGGTCACAGACGTTACGAAACGTGCGTACAGACCGAGAAGACGTGCGACAGGTAAGCAGGTTGGATTTTCAGATGAACTCTGAAAACAACGAGAGCGTGTGCTTTTACATGCTTCTCACTCGCACTAATGACTGACTCTCACTACGCTTCTTTGCCTGCTCATGGATAAGGAGGATTGTCGGGGAGAGTAGGGAGAATGGCTACAGGAATCGAAGAATTATTATTGCCGCCGATCGTTTAGCGGTGTAGAGCTCTCACAGGATTCTCACGATCTGCTCTTCGTCAGATAGAGAACGTGTATCATGGGAATAAATCGCATAAGTGCGATAAAGGGTGGATAGGCTCCATAGGAGCAGTTTTGAAGATTCTTCCCTACTGCCCGCTATTCTGTAAAACCAGTTTTTCACTGCAACAAGAGTAAGAAGTTCTAAAGAAGAAAAGGAGACGGTCGGGCTGTGTTCATTTTCGGAGTTTGGAGCGAAGCCCCTAACCAGAAATTTGACGGGCGCTAGGCCGCTGAACGTCTGGTTCGGGGCTGTACCGAAGCGGCTTTCTTCACCGCAATCTTCGCGAATTACAAGTGGCGGTAAGTTTCTGGCTAAGAGCAGGTTAGATATAGATGGTAGCGATTTACCGACTCATTCGTTGATGATTCTATGCACTGGTTCGACTTGCACCACGGCATAATACAAGGTGCTTCCCCGGGCCAATGTGAGCCAACTTGATAACAGATATCGAATGATATTTAGCTCTTACGTCGGTGATAGACGTGTCAGTCATCCAACATTTTTCTACGTGTTGTATGTGAAAACCCCGTCTTCCTTCCTGCTGGCAGTTCTCATTTCGGCTTCTGCCAGTGACGAGTGTCGGTCGAGGAAGCAGCTGTTTCCACGTGGTTGACTCGGGGTAGGTTCCATCTAGAAGAGCATCACTGATGGAGTCAGTTGAACGTCGTGCATGTGAAGACAACAGGAGTTCTGGATGTCTCTGAAGACTGTTTTCGAAGAAGGTGGGGAATTGCTAAAAGCCCTAGAATCAGATCGGAATAGACGCGTGGCGTATGAGAGCGCAATTGGTGTAGGGGAACACTTGTTCGACGCGAATGCACACGTGAGCTGCGTCAGTGCCCACGTTGGCATTCGATCGACGCGTATCGGTCTCTTGTGTGCCCGCCGGTGGCCCGACTGCCAGACGGATCGCAACGCAGTGGGTGGAGTGGCGGGTGCAGACGATGGAGGTCGGAGGTTCGGTTCCTATGCATGCTGGCGTTTTTGCGTTTCATTCAACTGACTGGATGAGGTCCAGGGGTTTTAACGTCTACACAATTTTCAGGCGTTTTCTATCCATTTTCCAGCTGTATGCTTCTGCAGAACCCGGCTGCCAACTTCCTACTGAGTGTCGAAAGCAGTTTCTACACGAACAGCTTGGATCGCACCCACCCTGGAGTCCTTTTCCTAGCCTGATTCCGCGCTCGAAGAGAGCAGAATCCAGCTGCAGACTCCCCCTGAGCGACGAAAGCAGTTTCCTCACGAGCAGCTTGGATCGCACCCACCCTGGTGTCCCTTCCCTAGCCTGATTTTGCGCTCGAAGAGCGCAGAATCCCGATCTATTCCGATCTGCTTTTAGTCCCCATAGATCCACTCAAGAAGGTGCCACTGTACTCACTTACTCGCAACTCTACACTACAAACATAACTCATTAACGAGCTCACGAAACTAGAACATCGGACCTGGCGGGGTAAGGACGGGGGTTAACTAGTAGCGCTCCCACAAATGGCATGCCGTGTAGCATACAGTCAGAAATCCTCTGAACGATCATATATTTCGTGCATGGTCCCCTTCGTTCTACGATGCTGTATCTCTCGTTCGAAGCGTCTCATCTCGTCAGTGGGAGGGGAGAGGGCACTCTCTCATTGGCTAGGACGTTTTCAGTGTACAGCTAACGGTAAGACAGCATGCTTTAGTTTCTATGGATTGGTTCACCCCACCCGCGGAGTTCCGCTGGAACATGAAGCTATAGTGAAAAAAGGAGCGAGCGGAGTCGTCGTCACATCACTGCACCCACGCACGCATTGCGCCCAGTAGTTCACTGTGAAGCCTTCGACTAATCATTCCCACCGTGAGTCCTAAATTTCCATTCAACTGTGATATAACGCTTCCGAGTCAGAAGCCGGCGTAGTGCGTGATAGGTTAGGTCGGTGCACTATTTTGACGACGCCTTCTCCTACTACTTTTCTTATTAGGTTACCATACATAATCCAGCTAATCCGTGGTTCACGCGTCCTTTACGGAGGGAGGGGGACATAACCAATTAATGCCTTCGACAGGGCGGCGAATCCCAGCCGGGAGTGGATATATGGCCACTAAAATCAGATCGGAATAGATTTTGAGCGTGAGACTTGGATTGGAGCATGGCCTCCCTCGCGCGAGCGCTTAACACTGAGGCACGTATATCTCCATTTAATAACTCTGTGCCCACTAAAGCTGCTTAGCCAGGAAGGGCGTAGTCGGGCTCTGCGCTCTTCGAGAGCTAGGCTCGAACATGTACTGCGCTCAGCTGAAGAAAATGAGCGAAATCCCACGTAGTCGCAATCCCATAAGAGGAAAAATTCTTCTTCACATGGATAACGCCAGTCCACACACAGCAAAGAATACACAGATGAATTTGGAGGAACTCGGGATTGAACTGGTACCCCATCCGCCGTAGTCACCTGATCTTGCACCCAGTGAATACCACGTTTTCCGGTTGCTGCAGTCCTTCTTAGGTATAAAAAATCGTAAATCGGAAGGAACTCAAAAATGGTGTCAACGACTTCTTGTTGTGCAAGTCTCCGGAGTTCTTCGCTCGTGGTATTCATTCTCTACCGGAAAGGCGGCAATATGTGATAGATCATAATGTTGGATGTTTCGTTGAAGTAGTAGTTGTTAATGAAGTTATTAACTATGCAATGTTCTCCGACATTAGTCTAAAAACTTTCCGGAAAACCTAATACGACGGCGTAATATTCAACTATTTTATCATATTTTGTGTTGTTAGGCTGTATAAAAAATATCCAAGCCTAAGCGAGATTTGCCCCCTCCCGAACCCGTGCTAAATCCGTTTGGACATCAGGTGCAGTGTGGGAATTTCCTCGCACGCTTGCTTCACATGTTGCACCCGTCATCACTAGGCCAGTGACGTTGCGCTGGTGAAATCCTCATACTCTACATACACGTGTCTTCCCGCAAATTCCAATCCCAGAAATGAATAACACGGTCTTTATGGGCTACGGTCTCTGTCGCGGTCGTGCGAGCTACGTACTGCTCATGACCTGTCGCAGAATCAGTTTGAAAACTGGAGAGGTAATAAGGAAGAAATACTGGGACCACCATTTCGGAGCACAGTACGGAACTAGAGCGAATTTGATCCCGGTATTTCTACGTTTTGATCAGCTGTCAACATCCACTTCCGCAACTGCGGGATTCACGGAAAGGGATTTCGGCAAATAAACAGAAGCCGATGCTTGATCTATTTTCAGATTAAGCTTCTTGAGAAAAATCCGATGTGAGATCGCAGTGAAAATGACTTCGTGTACTGCTTGTTGAGGAAAAACCAGCAAAATTTTGGAACAAAATCAAAGTGCAGCCTTTTAGACTATGTGGCACTGAGCTCAAGTTAGCAGACGAGGTAAAGGCTAAGGCCCATGTTATACCATTGCTCACCCTGAGAGAAGCCTAACGATAAGCTCCCATATCGATCGCGCGAAGCAATGAGTGGATATGGAAGCCTATGGGGGTCGAACGTTCTACCCCCCCCCCCCCCCCCCCCAGCCCCCTGGGCTTGCTCGAGAGTCCAGTGGCTGCCTTACGAGATAGTGGAGAGGCAGACATTTGCCATGCCTCTGTTTAAAGGGCGGGGGTGGAGCGCCACTTCGCCGAAGCCTATCATTAGGTGTCACAACGATGTTTTGTTGCGATCAAAACTTCTAGCGCCAGGCGGGACTCGAACCCACACCTCCCTCTGACCGGGCGGGAATGCTCTACGCCATTACACCACCAGCGCCGTTCGATCGAACGCAACATCCACACCTCGTGGGACCGATCAGCACCCACCCGTCTCCGGGATGAGCTGGCCGCTGGTGTCAGGATGGGACCGGTTAAGCTGATGGTCTTCACAGAAACAATTCAAATCAGTTTTGAATTTTTTGTTTTCAAACTGATTTGAATTGTTCCTATCATTAGGCTTCGCTCGCGGTGAGCGATGGTATGACATAGGCCTAAAGGGTGAAGAACGGTGTTAATCAATCAATTTTGGTATACGCCACGGCTTCTACATACTTCTGCGGATTATCGTGAAGGAAATTTAATGCGAGTATGGTTAATACAATGACTTTCGGTGGCCAACTGAGAGGAAAGTCAGTGGTTTATTCTTCCCGGAGAAGCCTGGTACCAGTTAACTGATCCTCAAGCCATGGAAGACTTACATAGTTGGCCTGGACAGGAAACATGAACCATGAACATGATATGGGGCGCACGCGAGAACGGCTACTGGCTTTCGCACTTTGCGCTACATCTATTAAAATATCAGAAAAATTCACTTAATGTTGTGAAGAAAGAGGGGGTTGGATGCTTCGTTCTAGACTTCCTAGTTGCTACTGAAAAAATTCTTTAATCTAATACATTCAAGATTACTTAGTGGAATCTATCCTTGTTGGAGGCACTACAAAGGACATGCGTGGAACTGTACTAGAAATGCGGAACAAACACAAACAGAGTGGTCTGCCCCGGTAGTTAAAGGCAAAGAAAGGCCCACTTGTAGTGGGCTAACTCAGTCGGTGCGTAGTCTCTGCTGAATGGTTCACTTCCAATTTTACCGTCGCCGTTAAAATGGCTGCGAAAGGTCTCTCCTCCCTCCACTATGGTAGATCTCATTAGTTCATTCTCTGAACGGCGTTCATTGAACGTACCGATTCCTCGCCACTGCCGTCGTGGGGCCATATGCTCGGGTTCCTGCATTGGAGCAAATCCATATCAATTTCAACATATCTTATCAGGGCTCCAACCCTCATCAGGGGAGACTCGGGGTAGATGAGTATGCGGCCCCTGACGGTAAGTGAAGACGTTTGGAGGGCGCGGATTACACCAGTGCAGCACCTCTGGTCCCATGACGTTTGTGTGTAAACATGTGTTAAGATATGGGACAAACGTGTAGGAAATTATCCCCATTGCATTTGGTGTCTAACAGGATTAAGCACCAAGCCCATATTGCGCCTAAAGTTCCGCCTCTTCACTCAGGCCGCTTACGGGGCGTTTTTATAATTAATAGAATCCCTTAGAAGGTGAAAGCTCATGGAAAGGGGGTCAGAAATGTGTTGCGGCAGTTCATGAGCTTGTTCCCAAACCAGTTTGTTTCTATGAAGCTCTGGCTCCCTTGTCGAGGGTGCGCTGCATGACCTCTTCCCGATATATTTGATCCAGAAGGATTGCAGATATGCATTCTGTTCCTGTTCTTCTCATCGCGTTCTGTGTCGTGCTTTCTGTGAACGCTTTCATTGATTTGGAAGCTTTAGTGGAAGCTTTAACACCCGGACCCTGCAAGAGTTGCAAAGATATAGGGAACTTCCTTCGTGAAATGGATCTGAATCGCGAGGAACTCGAAGAGGTATGTGTTACGGTGGTTAAAGGTAACTAAAAACACCTTGAAATACTCCAAGAAGAATCCTTTCAGATGGTGGAGTATCAGTGTGATATACACGCCACAAATCCGTACGTCGCAAACGTGTGTAAGAGCTCAGAGCGGATCATAGAGGAGTTTGAGGTATTCACTTACACACTCGCCCAAAAATGTCTGGACCCCCTCCCCTTCTTCTCTGTATACTAGTGAAATGACGCAGAAAAAGTCTACATTGAGTATTATTTTCAGAGTGTGCCATGCGCTGTAGTTCTACGACGTGCAGTAGAAAAAACATTAAAGACGCGCTTCCCATACACAGTGTTCCACGTCAGGGATGAGCGGATAATGAGATTTTGAAACTCGGATAACGAACAACTTTGCCCAAAAGTAATGATAATGGAGATAATGGAAAAATAATGGAAAAACGGATAACGAACAAACAACAACAAATAAAACTCGCTTTAAATTTCAACACCAGATCAAAAGTTGAAATATTGTTCATATATAAGCCAATCCTAGACATTTTGGTTGTGTTTTTTAAACATAGTGTAGTCGTCATATTGACGATGCTCTATGGGATTCTCTAACCATCAGTGGGAAGGTAAACGAACAGCAGCATACCCGCCTTTCGCCTGTTTCCAGGGGGTCCGTTGATTGTTTTAATTATAAGCCGGCTGATTCTTTTTTCAATTGAAGCTGGTGAAAAATAGAATGGGCCTTAGAAGAGCAATTCTCTTGACGTCTCTTTACTTTTCCATGCAATGAAGAAGGCGGGAGACGTCCAGCCGAAGTTCACATAACAATCTTGATCCTACACCATGATAAGGGCCGTTATTGTTGTTACTGCTCGATAGCATCCCAAGATCCAAGGTAGCTGAACGTGGAATTATCTGATGGTGAGATGGATAAAAAACTAATTTCAATTGGCTAGCTACTGCAAGCAGTTATGTAGGCCAAACACATACTCAAAGAGCTGTGACATTCAAAAGTCTGAACAAGAATATCCGAAGGGGTGTGATTCCCTATGTAAGAGAGACGTTCCACTAGAAAACTCACAAATATAACGAATTGTATTTTGTATTTGCAGCACCCGCGATAAGGTTTTTAGTATACAGTACCGCCGCTAAACATTCAACCAATTGACGTTTGCGACGCAAAAACGTTTTTTTTTGCGTCGCGTCATGCGTAACTTCTTTCAAAATAAAAATTTCCTAGCAAACATTTACAGCGGTTTTTGTCATAGTACGTTCTATCATATGGCATGTGATCTCCATTTAGGATTGGGTGCAAGCCTGAAAGGCAAAAGCGAAATTAGGGGCAACTTAATTGGGTTGACCTGACTGCCATGCGTCGTTGCGTCTCAGTTAATTGTGCCCACAGGCAAAACGGGTCTCCTTCAGTCAATTTTTAAAATTCTTGATTGTTCTTAAATTTTGTTTTCTCAATGTTTTTAGGATTCGTCTCCCTACGACAACCCATTTGATACCTAATTCGATAGGAAGATATTAATTTTGAACCTGGTGGTGTTCCACAACCGTCATTTTCTTTTAAAGTGAAGAAATTATCAACCTTTACTTGGCGATTGAAGACTGTCATTCATTCTCTTCGCAGGCAAAGAAGAGCACATAACACATACGCTCTTACAGTTCATTTTATCCGCCTTCCGGCCAGCTGCCAACTTTCGAATTCGCAAACAGTCAACCCTTCCGTGAGCAGTATACTCAGCTAGCTATTTCAGACCCGAATATCTATGCTTCAACATAGTGATATAAGGCAAAAGCACGCCAGTTTGTAGTGCACAAAGCGGAGACACTGGGTAGGAGGCACCAAAGTGCCAGGTGATCAGGTGGCCGAATTTCGACATTTCAAAGTGACACCTTCCTCTAAGAATGTGAACAACGTTCGACAGCGTTTGTCGTGTGACTTCGCGGATAAACCCTGGTATGCTGAACGCTGAAATGCCGTGGTTTTTCGCTTAAAATCTTCAACCAGTCGCGACCATGTCCATTTGCTACAGCAGTTTGAAAGTCGCAGTGGCCATACTGTGCCGTAATTGCGCTGACCTGACATGCCCTCTAGAAACACTGCGACCGCCTGGCTGTCCAGCGATCCTCTCCAATCTCTTTTTTACAGTTATGCACCCATTCGATTGCATTCAGTCTATGATCCTTGCAATGAACTTTGATAAGGTTTTATTTCTGCGCTTGTTGCGACTCTTACCACTCGAAATTGCAAGCGCAATTGAATTGTTTAAGCCATCTACCTCGATTTCTATCCCACCCGTGTCTATGGGTATCAACATCAAGTTCGATAGGTGATTTAAAAATGACCTGATGTTGGCAAGAAAGCTTAGTCGTTCTGCATCCACAGCAAAGGGCTGAAAGACTAATAGGCTTGTTGAGTATTGCCACTGTATCAAGTAAGAAATGTGTATCATGATATGTGCATCGCAACGGATTTCGCTATTCAATTTTTAACATGGATTTGGACGGACTCTGTTTCCGTTTTGCGATAACCTCGACAAATCATGTTGTACTTATTGATACCTTGCTGCACTAAGCGCTTAGGTAGATGTCTAATATTGATTTTAGAAATGAAGTGGACAAAGTGCTTTAATTGAAATTGTTTAATTTTTAATGCGAAAAACTAATCGTAGCCTTGTAGTAACAAAGCATCCGGGTATCCTAGGTGCGTGGCACCGTATTCAGAGAAGTTATCGGCTGCCGAGCCCATTCCGAATCGAGGTTTTTGGTTCAGAACCGCCTGGGCCAACTGTCATTCCATTCTTCCGAGCCCGATGAATTGACATCAGGCTTACCCGAGAAGGATAAAATATTGATTTTTCCAAAGGCTGGCTTCCAAAAAAATTTTGTGCAAAACAAATGGCTTTGAAACAGTCTCCATGGTAGAGGAAGAATCGTAAAGGCAAACTGTGTGACGAATTCCAGACACGATTTTTTCACGCGTTCTTCATTTTCTGTCCTTTAATCTGTGTTGAAAAGTAGTTTCAACGGCTATTATTGAATTAAATTGAGCCTACTTCAGCAGCAAGCAAAAGCAGTACGTGAAGATAGTGCTTGATTATGAAAGATATGGCATATTTGGATGAAACACATATAGAGTCTAACATCAGTTTAACCATTGAAGACCTTGACTCATTTTCGTCAGAATACAAAGCAGTAAAAAAGCAATCTGAGATGTCAAAAAACAGTCCATAACAGGGAAGGTTACAAAGAAATTTAGAGCTCATTGCAAGAAGATACTTCACTGCTGCGTCTCGAAATATTTCAAGGTTTATGAAATCTGTGCGATTTAGGCGGTCCGCAACTCACAAAAATAAACTTTGCTGCGTAAGGGCTTATAAGGACGACAGAGATAAAACCTTATCAAAGTTGATTGCAAGGATCATAGATTGAATACAATCGAATGGGTGCATAACTGTAAAAAAAGAGATTGGAGAGAATCGCTGGACAGCCAGGCGGTCGTAGTGTTTCTAGAGGGCATGTCAGGTCAGCGCAATTACGGCACAGTATGGCCACTGCGACTCTCAAACTGCTGTAGCAAATGGACAGGGTCGCGACTGGTTGAAGATTTTAAGCGAAAAACCACGGCATTTCAGTGTTCAGCATACCAGGGTTTATCCGCGAAGTCACAGCGATAAACGCTGTCGAACGTTGTTCACATTCTTAGAGGAAGGTGTCACTTTGAAATGTCGAAATTCGGCCACCTGATCGCCTGGCACTTTGGTGCCTCCTACTCAGCGTCTCGGCTTTGTGCACTACAAGCTGGCGTGCTTTTGCCTTATATCACTATGTTGAAGCATAGATATTCGGGTCTGAAATTGCTTGCTGAGTATACTGCTCACGGAAGGCCTGACTGCTTGCGAATTCGACAGTTGGGAGCTGGCCGGAAAGCGGATAAAATGAACTGTAAGTGCGCATGTCTTACGTGCTCTTCTCTGCCTGCGAAGAGAATGAATGACAGACTTCAATGGTCACTAAAAGGTTGGTAATTTCTTCGCTGAAATAAATGAAAATGGCGTTCTGAAACATCGCCAGGTTCAAAATGGATATCTTTCTATCGAATTAGGTATCGAATGAAGTGTCGTAGGGAGACGAATCCTAAAAACATTGAGAAAACAAAATTTAAGAACAATCAAGAATTTTAAAAATTGACTGAAGGAGACCCGTTTTGCCTGTGGGCCCAATTAACTGAAACGCAGCGACGCATGTCGGTCAGGTCAATCCAATTAAGTGGCCCCTAATTTCGCTTTTGCTTTTCAGGCTTGCACCCATTCCTAAATGGAGATCACATGCCATATGATAGAACGTACTATGGCAATAACCGCTGTAAATTTTCGCTAGGAGATTTTTATTTTGAAAGAAGTTATCATGATGCGACGCAAAAAACGCGTTTTTGCGTCGCAAACGTCAATTGTTGAATTTATAGCTCGGGCACGGTAGTTTATTGCACCGCTAAAATTTTTAATGGAGAAATCGCTCTCTCTCTACGCACTCAAATTAAACCTATTTCCCTTTTCATTGCTATACTGCTGTATTTGTTTGATGATTCACAATCGCATATAGCTAAAAGGATACCATTACTGCGTGCGAACACACTGCAGTCGGTGAAACGCAAATGGTGCGACCCAAAGATCGGCGGTAAAAATTCATCGGAGGTTGCGTCAGGCTCTCTACTTCTGATGGGTCGCTATTAGCACTTTGTATGCCTTCTTGGTTAGCACATGACTTTAGATGAGGCTATTCTTACTAGGCCTCATCAATGCATAGTGCAGGTTTACCTATTTTGGTAGGGTAAAGGATAAAGGATAAATGACAATCTTACTCACTCCCTTTTGAGATGCGTCACGTATCGTTCTTTTACGGTAGGTGAGTTGAATGCGTATTTGGTCACACAATGACTTGTGGTGGCCAACCGATGGACAAATCAGTGCTTTCTCCCTTCCAAACAAGTCTGACACCAATTCATCCGCCCCAGATGAATGGAAGATTTGCTTGGCCTGGGTGGGAAATCCAAATCAGGAACCTGGTATCGGGTGCTCGCGACAGACGGCAGCACCTCCTCTGACGGCGCTACACTCGAAAGGATAAGTGAAGTATCTTCAAAACTATGTAACCAGTTCCCATGTTAGGAGATGCATGGAGTAACCTTCTGGATTTGAATAACTTCTGCTGCTTCTGACGATCGCTCTTACACTCCTGAAGGATCCTTTACATAGTCTACCCAGCACCACGTCCAAACCTAATTTCTTGTTCATTATCCGCTCCAAAAACCACCGGATACGGAACAACAAAACGGATAGGCCGAAAACCCCGGAAACCGGATTACGGATAACGGTTAAGCTGCTCATCCCTGGTCCCTCAACGTGCTAGCGCCGCGCTCTTTCAGGGGGCGTGTACGCGCTTACACTAGGTAAACGTCCTTAACCCATTGACGACCGCGCGGTCGATTTCGGCCCGCGGTTATAAAAGTGTTCGCTACGGTCCATTTCTGGCTTTTTCATAATTTACTAGTAATCATTAGATATATTGGATCCTAACAATGCTACTGCACTATGGTCCGACAGGTCACTTCTAAGCGCTGATAAAAACAAATAATCAACACTACACACTATTCAAGCTTCACAAAGATCGGCACTATTCACAAACAACTACTCACATCTATCCAGGAAAATAATTAGTCACGTTCCGTGTGAAATTTTTGAAAACAATCTATACTAGAATATGTCAATCACCTGCTACATCATGGGTCACCTTATTTGCAGCGTTCGTGGATAAACGTACACCCTTTTTCTTTGCAGACCTTCTTACAGCAGCAAATACATCTTTTACATTTTGCTTCAAACTTGTTCCGGCCTTCTCTAATATGTGGCTAACCCTTGGAGAGGGAGCTTTATTTGGAATATCGTTAAGTAGTGTTTATACGAGATTCCAGCGTCCGGCGATTTGCCGCGCGGTCGTCAACGTGTTAAAGGTAGGGACTTACCCACGGTGCGGCGTTTATTGTGCTACCCAGTTATTCGTAGGTAAAGTGATGGGTAAGGATAGACGGCGGAGACGTTAGTCCCATTCGTTTACCCAGGTTTTCGCTCTCTATTTCTAAGGGTACTCTGTAGCCCTTTCCGGAAACGTTCGCCATTTCATCGGCTTTCTTTGTTTCTTTTCTTAAATGGATGGCGAACAAATTTTGGACGCCATCTCATCACATCTGAGAATTCTATATCAAGCAGACGTTCAGTGGCCTAGCGGCCGACAAACGTCTGTTGAGTACCTAAAGCTCGAAACTAGAACGC
Source organism: Heligmosomoides polygyrus bakeri (assembly GCA_947359475.1). NCBI lineage: Eukaryota > Metazoa > Nematoda > Chromadorea > Rhabditida > Heligmosomidae > Heligmosomoides > Heligmosomoides polygyrus. The sequence continues at coordinate 74,526,749 of OX375869.1, forward strand.
CTGTGTAGTCTTCTAGTGTTCAAATTGTGTTGACCTCATCTAGGGTCGGAGGGTCGGTGGCACGTATTGTGAGCATAAACGCCCGTTGGACGACGTACCTTACTGGCCTACCCTACTGGTCCAACCAACTACACCTCTTACTGGCGAGTCTTACTGGTCGCTCCCTTACCCGTCCTGGTTCCTCCACTTACCCCTCCTCCCACATACTTTTCCACCCCCCCCCTCCTCACCTACCATACTGGCCTCTCCACCTTACTGGTTTCTTCCTTACGTGTGCCCCTTCACAGCTCATCCCACCTACGGATTTCCTAACATATTGATCTTCCCACTAAATCTTGGCATGACGTTGACATCAGTAGGACTGTTCGAGCTGTGGAGCCAAGATTGTTATCAACACTTTGTTCCGCTGCCGTTTCGACGTAACCGCCTTCTTCAGAGCCTTATGGAAGCAGCCGAGAGGTTGGCGAGTCACCCTCGGATGGAGGCAGTTCGGGTGAGTCGAAACGTCCACTGAATAAAGTGCTGTTAACAGACTTCGCTCCCCAGCCCGGTCCATAGGCCTGTCCCCCCCCCCCCCCCCCCTCCTTTTGAACCCATCTTACTGGTTCCCCTTGCTGGCTTCCTTTTCCTGGTCCCTTTCCTTGCTTCCCGTATTGACTCCCCCTACTGGTCATCGTTTACAGGTTCCCCGTCCTGGTCCCTCTCCAGGTCCTCATTACAGGCCCCCACGCTCTTAGTGGTACTCCCATGCCCATGGCGCGACGCCTTTGACACGTCTTCTGATTCTGGGCCGGACGCCTGGTTTCCCTAGTGGTTAGTGTACTCCTCTTACTAGTTCCCGTTTCTGGTCCTCTTTTCTTAGTTCCACCTGTTGGTCCCTTCCCTCGTTCCCCATATTGAACCCGCTCCCCCTTAACCGTTTCTTCATACTGGATCTCCGTTCTGAACCCCCCCCCCCCTCCGCACGATTCATCGCCAGTGTGTTCCGAACTCCAGCGCTTGTTTCACGACGTCTATTAAAGGCCTTGGACAGACGAAGAGACGGGCGGACGGACAGACAGGCAGACAGCCGCTAACTCTTTTATATATAGTAAGATAGTAGGATGTAACAAATAAACAAAGAAAGGTAAAGCAGAAAAGGCTGAATAGGGCATTGAGTGGTGAGGTGTACTTCAATAGAAAATTATAGTTCTTCTTTGCTTGTGCTTGATTGCGATGTTGCAAAAAAAAACGCAAAAGTGCATGAAACCATGAAAAGAACAACCACCACAGCTGACTACTGATCGACCTCTGAGCTGGCTCGTGTGACTAATTCGATTCTGAAAGTACACCAAACTTATTATTTGGCATAGCCTTAAAGCCAGGGAATGGTATTGTAGGCCATACCAATCCTCTGTAAGCGCTGATGAATGCCAATTTATCCGAATACCTTATATCACGCCATGGAAGGCGCACCCTGAGGTACACTTATGTTATTACGCGCTAATGAATGCAGCCCACGTTGAACTGCAATGAAAGTGAAGCGCATGACGCATCCTCCGCTGGAAAAACTTCTACATGACTTCCTTCTGGGTGTGGCGGATACAACTATAGTCACGCGACAAGGATTCCTTTGTTTGGCGTGGTGGTCCCTAAGCGGAGCATCATCGGTATTCCTCAGAGCCATCCATGGTCCTGAAATCAGGTTGAAGATGTTTGTCAAGAAAGGCAGCACGATGGCCTTTGGAGCACCATGATGAAGAGTCCCACTAATAAATTTTATATCGCAGTTGAAAAGTGTTCGAAATTCTTCAAATTCAAACTATTCCAGAAGAATGAACCTGTGGAGAAGATGTGCAAGGAGATAGGCGCCTGCTAAACTGTTGCAATAAATGTTCGGTTTCCTTTGTGTTAGATAAATTCTGATTTTTCTTCTAACACACGACAGTGATAAGCTGACCAATTCCGACGACAGAATAGGCTCTTAGAAATTTAAGTGAGCAGAGAAAAAGCGTAGCAAAAAAATCGTCCTCTGAGCATTCCCTGACGCACCAGAATTTCGCCTTCCAAGACGTTCAGTAAATACGACGATGTGCATGTAGTCACCACTGTTCAGTTCACCGAAAGTGATTCATTTACTGGAAATCATCATCGTATGATCCTTTTCATTGTGGACTGGTCATTGTAACAAATTTACCATAGGAAAAGAACAAAGCAGTGCTAGATGAACTTTTTGAGAGCCAGGGAAGCAGGATGTGACGATTTGCTATTAGTTCAGCCATTAGTAGACGAATAGTGCGCGCCACTTTTGACTAAAACACACCAGCTAAAGAGGAGCTTTGTGCAAGACTGCTCGAAGGTACACAAGACATCAGGGAAAGGAAGAGCCTGACACTTTCTGGTCATTCCTTATTAGAGTCTGTAGTTGCTTGGACATCACAGGAACACTTGACTAAAATTTCTTCATGGACTTTCATGCCAGCTAGCCTCCAGCAGGGAACGAATGGTAAGACTTTGGACTGAATTAGGAGCTCACAGAAGAAACGGTGATGGAGAGTGTGCACCAGCTTTTGAAACACGGTCATAGGGGGCCTTTTGCCTCTAACGAGGGAGGTCACTGAACTCGATCCGGAGATTCTGAACAAGACCTATATGATCTTGTAGGGCAGCGGACGATGATCACTGAACCGTGTTTCGTTTTTGCTAAATGCCCCTGGATGCTCCAAAATGGCAAAAAATTGTATAGTTACAGGGCGGGCTGATAAGGCAAAAGTGACACCTGCATTGGCCCTGTCGTGCTCAGAACTTAACCTTCAAAAGGTTTAGAGCTCAAATTAAAGTTAGATTACGGTAATATGATACTTTCCCACGCTTCCTAAACGAAGCTGCAGCGTACATTCAAGTAGTTCATTCGCAACGGTGTCGGCAGCAACTGGATGCCCGAGTGGATAAGGAGACGGAGTTACGGGAAGGGGGTCGAGGGTTTGACTCCGGGGGTGTCCGAGCGGTTTGCTCTGTGGAGTACTTCTGTGGAGTTTTTGCAAGTAAAGAGTACATTTTGGCTTCGGTAGGGTACCTTCTTCGCTGCCTAATCCCGTTTTCAACCTGTTATCAGATGTGGAAGAAACTAGTTTTGTCGTCTGGGGTAATGTGGAGCGTCCACTAAAAAACGCTTGCCTCGCTGAGGAAGCTCTCGTTAGACCATATGACCTCTTTCGAATGTTATCAATTAGTTTTGGAAGCGTTTCTCGCTCTCACCTCATTTGCGACCACGGTCGACAAGTAATGATTTGACCAATCATGAAGACACGCTCATCGTTCTTCGGATTTCTTTACAGACTGCTTTTTATTCTTCTCACAAGTTTCACTATTTTCGCTACCTCCTACCAAGTACAGCATATTCTATCGAACTCGTGTGATTGGACGCGTTGTTGTGTATTTCTACCTCACCACTCTTCTATACACTTACGCGAGATGGGCCGGAGGCATTGCAGATAGGAGCATCTGCATTCACTCCCTCGACTCTAGAGGTCGAAAAAAACTCGTCCGAAATTCATCTCTAAGGTTATTTGGGATGCAGATCACCAATCTGGCAACCACTTTAGGTGAAACGATGGATGGCAGAAGGTTACGATCGGTATGTGTAAATAAAGGGGTGTACGCAGAATAATCGGCACTGCTGCCCTTAATGACTCCAGACGTCGAGCAAAGAATGAGGGAAAATTTTCGCCCTCACATCGGATATGATGCCTATTTTTAAATTTTCTGTCGATTGCGGCAAGTTACAGTAGATATGGGCGAGTAATAATAATGATAATAATAATAAGTTTATTATCAGCGACTGGAATAAAAGCAGAAACAGTATGAAGTTGAAGACAACTGGCTGATAACTTAGTAGAAGAACAACACAAGAACAGCCTTCCATAAAAACAAATAGGCAAAAAAGAGACAGAACAGGTGAACCTTAGATACTGGTAAACAGAACATTTTTCAGATGGAGCACCATAGATTAAGCTTCGCTCAGTACACGCGAGCGGGTGATGAAGGGCAGTGGGCGGCCACCACTGCAAGTCCTGCGTTCAGTTGAAGAGACCCCGGGTACCAACTTAGTAGACCCGCTAACAACACAACAGCCAGCACGAGTACGGCACTAGCCTTCCTTAGTGCTACCGTACAAGTCTTAGAGTCAAAAAGAGCAAGGTTTACATGATACTATGAGGTAACATTCGTTTCAAGTTAATATGGACATGGAGAGCTCATTTCACCAATAGTATTTCCTGAAATGCCAAAAATGATAAGACTAAACAGTATATGCTGAAGTCAATTAGACACCTGTGTTTCAAAAAGTCTTCAAGTCGTCGGGCGAAGTTCTCCGGGGACGATGACATGAGTAAGGAGCGCGGGAGCTGATTCCACGTGTTTGCTACTCGGCACCAAAAGGAACGCTCATATAGCTGCGTACTGACCCTACCTGGAACAACACGAAGGTGATGGCCTCTGGTGCGACCAACAGACTGAGAAATCGTGAGAGGCAGATCACAGCCTAAGTCGACATAGCACATGAGGAAATAAAATGGAAAGCTCTTGTCGTATATCATTCGTCTTAACTGCAAAGAACTACAACATAACTTCCAAGAAATGGTCAATTCAATTCCAGTTATCAGGAGGTTCAAGCGCTCCCGATAACTGGAATTGAATTGACCATTTCTTGCGAATATCTCCTTAGTAAACTTTCTTTGAACATTTTCGATCTTCGATATACATATATATATATATCGAAGATATATATATATATAGTGGTATATATGTATGTATATATATATATACCACTATATAATTGAGTTAGCTCCCCGCCCTGAAGATGATGGGGCGTATCTCACTCAGGTTGGAAACCTGGCTGAGATACGCCCTGTGGAAACACGAGCAATCTCATGGAACCCCTTGCGGGGCCTCCGCGTACCTCGCGCGGGCAACGTCTGCCGTTCAACATGAGATGCTGCTGCAGAAGACGAAGCGTAGCCTCCTCCTGCTTGACACAACGGCGTCTGCGCGCGTTTCTGAGCGCCTGGATCCAGAAGACGGGTTCCCTTCGTCGCACCACAACCGTCTGGAGTCAGAAGAGGAGACACCGTCGTCGTATGACGAGGGATCGCATTCAGAATTGAGCATGAGATGCTGCTGCATCAGAGGAAGCGCATCCTCCTCCTGCTTGACACAACGGCGTCTGCGCTCGTTTCTGAGTCCCTGAATCCAGAAGACGGGTTCTCTTCGCCGCACCACAACCGTCTGGATTCAGAAGAGGAGACACCGTCGTCGTATGACGAGGGATCGCATTCAGAATTGAGCATGAGATGCTGCTGCATCAGAGGAAGCGCATCCTCCTCCTGCTTGAAACAACGGCGTCTGCGCTCGTTTCTGAGTCCCTGAATCCAGAAGACGGGTTCTCTTCGCCGCACCACAACCGTCTGGAGTCAGAAGAGGAGACACCGTCGTCGTATGACGAGGGATCGCATTCAGAATTGAGCATGAGATGCTGCTGCATCAGAGGAAGCGCATCCTCCTCCTGCTTGACACAACGGCGTCTGCGCTCGTTTCTGAGTCCCTGAATCCAGAAGACGGGTTTTCTTCGCCGCACCACAACCGTCTGGAGTCAGAAGAGGAGACACCGTCGTCGTACGACGAGGGATCGCATTCAGAATTGAGCATGAGATGCTGCTGCATCAGAGGAAGCGCATCCTCCTCCTGCTTGAAACAACGGCGTCTGCGCGCGTTTCTGAGCGCCTGGATCCAGAAGACGGGTTCCCTTCGTCGCACCACAACCGTCTGGAGTCAGAAGATCGAAAAGAAAGGAAGCAGAGGTCACATCGTCGTCGTACGACGACCTGCCGCATGCAGAACTCAGCATTATCCCATGTTGAACGGAACCGTTTACCCGCGCCAGGTACGCCTCTGCGTACCTCGCGCGGGCAACGTTTGCCGTTCAACATGGAATATTGCTGCATCAGAGGAAGCGCATCCTCCTCCTGCTGGACACAACGGCGTCTGCGCGCGTTTCTGAGCGCCTGCATCCAGAAGACGGGTTCCCTTCGTCGCACCGCAACCGTCTGGAGTCAGAAGAGGAGACACCGTCGTCCTACGACGAGGGATCGCATTCAGAATTGAGCATGAGATGCTGCTGCGGCAGAGGAAGTGCAGCCTCCTCCTGCTTGACACAACGGCGTCTGCGCGCGTTTCTGAGTGCCTGAATCCAGAAGACGGGTTCCCTTCGTCCCACCACAACCTTCTGGAGTCACAAGAGGAGACACCGTCGTCCTACGACGAGGGATCGCATTCAGAATTGAGCATGAGATGCTGCTGCGGCAGAGGAAGTGCAGCCTCCTTCTGCTTGACACAACGGCGTCTGCGCGCGTTTCTGAGCGCCTGGATCCAGAAGACGGGTTCTCTTCGCCGCACCACAACCGTCTGGAGTCAGAAGATCGAAAAGAAAGGAAGCAGAGGTCACATCGTCGTCGTACGACGACCGGCCGCATGAAGAACTCAGCATTATCTATGTTGAACGGAAACGTTTAGCCGCGCTAGGTACGCCTCTGCGTATATCTCCGCAGTCCACTATTTTTTCATGGTCAACTGTACGTGGCGTGTTCACGAGTTCGACAGAAGTCCTATTTGAAAATTTGGTTAACACAAGGACTCAAATCGACACCAAACGTAGTACTCACCGAGATGGTTCAGTAAATGTTGTCTTTTTGTTGTTCTGTTTTGAAGAATACACGTATTTTTTGTGTGAGAGTATTTTCTGAGAACAAAGCTTACACCTATAACCCCGCGAAGCGGGCAAGTGCGAGACACGCCGTTAGGCGTGTCGTAGCACTTGTATATATATATATTGCACTTGTGAAGGAGACCACAGTGGTGTGCAGTACTCAAAAATTGGCCTGACATAGGTTTCAAAAAGGTTGAGGAGGGTTCTCATGTTTCGCGTTTTGAAGGCTCGTAGTGTAAAGTTGGACCTGGCATAAGCCAAACCAGCGATGTTCTCGTAATCGTCCAAATGAGCTTCGGCATCGTGTTCGGTATCCCGAATATGTATACGAAGTTTGAGCAAAATTGGTGATCCTGACCCGACCACCCTCAATTATCCAGAAGAAAAGCCAAAGCCTAAACCGAAATCGGCGGAATATTCAAAAAAGGACGTCGGATTCGTAATCAGCGCCCCAAATAACCCCTAGATGAAATTGGAGAAAATCGTGCCACACAAGGCTAACCTGCATTTTCGCACTGCTGTAACTTTGTCCAATCATAAGCTACTGTGTTTCAGCGCACAGCTAGAACATTTTGCTGCCTACAACACTCACAAGCTGTAACCGGAAAAGTTCAAACATGACAGAGTTATCGCGCTCAGAACACGCCCGCGCGTGCAATTTAGGACAGCAACGGTCGATGTTCTCCTCGCTCTTACTCGCCCACATTATAGTTTTTCCTACTTTCCATAAAACCGTTCAATTCAGCATGAAAAACTCTATCGAATGGCATCAAACATTTCCCAATTCGAAGATATCGATTTTCAATGACGTCAACCTCCTTCTACTGCGGCCTCGTCCTCGATGCAAATCTGTCAAAAAATCGATGTTTCCAGAATTGGTCAAAACTGGTACAGTTCGATAGCGCTCTTCATGCTGAACAGAACGATGCCATTGCGAGTGTCGAAAACACAAATCTGGGCGAGTAAGAGAGCAAAAAACTAACCGTTAGCTTTCGCCGCTCTAAAACGGCAGCTGAGGCTAAAGCCGTTTAGGCAACGGAGAAGTTCTGAGCACGTCATCGAAAAGCACCTTAAGCACTCTGTATGCACACGCATTTGAAGGCCGTTTGCTCACCGGGTTTTCCCGCAGTGGTCCACTGAAATCGAAAAAAGCGTCACACAAGCATCACCTGCATTTTCGCTCCCCTGTAACATTGCCTGTGCCTAAGCTACACCGTTCTACTTTAGTGTGCTACTAGACTGTTTTATTGCCTACAAGAACCACGAGTTGCAGCCGAAACGATTTGAACTTGAAAGAGTTCTTGCGCTACGAACTCGCCCGTGCGTGCAATTTACAAGCTGTCCCCCCCCCTCGATTGAAAGGTTCGATTCTGTATGCATTGTTCACGGCGCACTCCAAAAGCTAACTGGACAGCTGGAGAGCAATTTTTTCGTAGGGCGGCTGGCGACTGAACTCCCTAAACGCTCACTCTACCAGTTATCGAACCCAGTCGATTGATAGGTTCATGTCTATACGCATTTACACGGCGCACTCTTAAGTCTCGCCGGGACAGATTGAAGCAATTCCCAAGTAGGGCGGCCGGAAATTCCATATAAAATTCTCCAAACGGTGCAAAATAGTCTTGAAGGCTTCACATTTTCCATGAAGCGAAGATAGAAACCCAGTGAACATGCTTCCGCCCATCCGATTGATGGGTTCGATCCTATATGCATTGTGCACGGCGCACTCCCAAAGCATTCCAAGCATGACAGAGCACTGACAACGCACGCCATGCTTGAGATACTCCGAAAACACTGCACGTCACATGCACTTCCTGAAAAATAAGGTGCTCTAATCGCAAAAGCCTGCTGCAGTTATTTTTTAGACCACCCACGGCGAAAACGCAGTGGTCTGGTAAAGTTTTATATATGTTTGTGTAGATCTCGAAGAAACGAATCAAATGATGCCAACCGTTTCTCAAACAACTTAAAACTAAAAGAGTTATGAGCATGCGACGGTTTGCGACGGATTTCTCCGTCTTTTTGACCGCGCGATGCGGGCAGTATTGTAGAATGCGTGACGCATCCCAAAAGAGATTGAGGAACGCCGTAATTTATCCTTTTAATTGTGAGAGAGAAAGAGCTACGATATAACGCAGTGTGAGGAGTTGATTAGGTGGAGTACGGAACAAATAAGAAGTCATTTTTTAAGCCTGACTTATACGTAGAGCTATTCATCTTCAATTGCCAAAAAAAAATTCTGTTACCCTTGAAGGTACTATATGCACTGACAAATTGATGTGCAGGAAAGGACCACAAAATTTGCCTATTTAGTAATGGAGGCAAAACTTTCGACCACGCCAGGATTCGAATATAGAGTCTTCTGCTTCGTAGGCAGACGCGTTATCCATTGCGCCACGCGGCCATTTTTGGTGACCAGCTGTTCTTATGCTTTCCGCGCAACCCGCGTGCGCTTTGTGTGGGTGTGAACTCGTTAGGCCTATGGTATACTCCCGCGTCGCTCCAGCGATGAGCGCGGGGCAACTGTCAACGGCGCGCCTTCGCTGCAGTGGCGGACGGCGCAGTGGGGCGCGGTTGTCAGTTGACGCGCCATCGCTCCCGCGATGCGTCGCAGAGGGGTGTTCACTTCCACTCACTTATTTCGACACTTCCTTGGTTCGTGACCATACCACAGCAATTTCAACACAAGTCTGGTGATGTTGGGTGGTCATGTGATGTCTCTGTTGTTCTTCTCGTAGAGATTTCGTCGTGGCTAGAGTCATTTTGGGTTTTTTCGACGTATTGAACGGCTGCTTTTCGGATGAGATGTTTTTCTAGGCCGTTTTCCCCCTCTTTTGTGCCGGTTCTCGCATTTTTTTTCGCCTGTGAACCTCCTCGACGGCAAGAAATCCACATTTCTGTGCCGGACAAGTCACAGGGAGGTTCTGCTGACATGTCCGTGGGTTTCCGTGCCTGTGGATTGCATGAGGAACAAAAGAAATGCATGAATCGACACAGGCATGACGGAAACCCCCCTTGTAAGACACGACATCCACGAAATACCATTGAAAGCAACAACCCTACGACGGCATACGGATCAGAAGGCGATAAAACGGGAAAAAACGCGAAATCACGAACGAAAGGGCTGAGAAAACAAGGAATCCGGGAAAAAATGCACTGAATCAGCTGATTCGCTAAAATTCTGCAAAAGTCTCCGTCTGCAGAACTGCGTGAACTATGTCAGCCTCAGCGACGGCGACGGCTCGCGACGCGCATCGCGAGCCATCGCGTCGCTGTGCACTCCCGCGTCGCGGCAGCGGACAGGAGTATACCATAGGCCTTACCCGTACGCATTAGGACGTGGCTGATGTGCTAAAAAAAAAGAGTAGGACTCTTAGAGGTTATGACGATGAAGATGAATGAACAAGGAGAGAAACAGAGAATCCTTCAAGGAATCTGCTGGCCCGTGGTCCAGTTGGAGGAAAGCAAAGCAATCCGTTCATTTACCTTTCTTTTTTACTTGAAATGGGAGCGAGCCTTGAGCAACGTTTGCGAAACAAAGTCAAAAGTTAAACTTAAATTTAAAAATATAATCAAATTGTCTCAGCATTGAGCAAGAGTTGAAAACAGAAATATGCCGCATTCGCTTTCCTAAATTTTAGAAAAAACCATAGTTCTTCGTGTTGACTAAGCATTTAGAAGCTAAATGCTTAGGATAAAGGATAAAAGATGGAGGAGGAGCCATCATGCTGGCACATCGAAAATGAGAAAGGAAAAGTGATAAAGAAAAGAAAATAAAAAGACAGAAGGAAAATAAAGAATAGAATAGAACACGTAGAAAAATAAGAATAATAAGAATTTGATCCATAATGGTGTTAAGATAGCAAAAGAAATGGATAGAACGTTTTCTTTGATCTACGCTTATCACACATTTCTAAATCTGCTTATGGGAATTTCGACTAATGAATGGATAAAGGATTTGCTTACTTCATCGCTTTGGGATGTGCCATGCATTCTACTTCTACTGTATGTCATGGAAGCAATTCAAATGCACATTTGGCATACAATGGCATGCGGAGGCCAGTCGCCGAAGGTCATCCGGCCTTGCCAGCGGACTTTGAGATGTCTGCTTTCCCACTCGTCCACTTTCCCTCATACTGTATGCTACTGTATAATAAAGACGCATACGACTTATCGTATAGTAAGACATAGGACTAGAACTCGTGAATTACACCAGCTAAAGGACAATTTCATTTCAACTTGGTAAGGGATGCAAGAGTTAGTTGGCTTAGAATTAAAACTCGTTCCAAGAACCTCGTCTCGACAGGCTCCTTTTCCGACTGCGCTATCATGTACCGCAAAAATATAGTGGAAGCGTGTAGCACAGTCAGAGAAGGTGCCGGTTGCCGAGTGCACCTGATACGAGGTTCTTGATTCGAATTTCCCGCCCAGGCCAACCATTTCTTCCATGGTACGAGACTTGTCTGGGAAGGATAGAGCGCTGACTTGTCCATCAGCTGGCCACCGCAAATCATTTATGGCCAAATACGCATTCAAATCGCCTCCGCGATATGCCGTAGAAGTAGAATGCGTGGCGCATCTCAAAGGGATTCAGTAACGAAATTCTTTACCCATTTCTAGCGTAGATGGAGGGAAACTTTCTATTCATTTCTTCTGCTATCTTAAAACCATTATGGATCAAATTCTATTTTTCTATTCGTTCTATTCGATTCTTTATTTGTTTTTTCTCTTCATCTCCTTTTTTGTTCATTCTTCCTTTCTCATTTCCGACGTGGCAGCGTGGCAACACAGTCGAAGGAGGTTTTGGTTGGCATGTGCACCCCGATACCAGGTTCCTGGTTAGGATCTCCCGCACAGACCAACCAAGCCTTCCATCGTTCAGGGGTCGGTGAAGAATAAAACACTGCCTTGTTCATCGGACGCCGTTGTGAAGGACAGATACGCATTATACTTGCTTCCACGATGTCCCATAGAAGTCGAGAGCGTGGCGCATCCCATGAAGGAATTTACAGACACCATCCATTATCTTTATACTTTATTTTCGATGAGAAACCAATATCTTAGACCAGAAAAGTGCAAAGCACTTCTAAACAATCCATTCACATTTAGTATGAGCGTTCGCAGAAGATCCTTTAAAACAATTCAGGAGTTTCATTCCATCATTCACCGGTCGCAAAAGTTCCGACCACGCCAGGATTCGAACCTGGAATCTTCTGCTCCGTAGGCAGACGCGTTATCCATTGCGCCACGCGGCCACGGAACATCAGCGACGTGGAATTCTTGACGAACGAAGCAAGCGGCTGCAGGTTCGATGGCAATCTCGGCGCAAGTGTTTTTTCGCCGTCGTGTTCTCTCAGCGGGTCATCGCAATTACGAAGGCGACCGCAGAATCATGCAAGACAGCGCTAACGGCTTGTACACCCTTTGAAGACGAAGTGAGGGTCTTGCTTCCGAGGGATGAACGTGTTTTATGAAATTCTCACCATCAATTCCTTCAAATGCTTGATTTAAAATTTTCTCCACGTCAAATTTGAGACATTTCAACTAAATTTGGACACTTTTCTACTCGAGGTCGACGCCTTTGAAATCAATTCGAATATCGTCTAAAGCCTAGCGATCGTTACCCATGTTAAACTAGAGGATTCCCGAGAAGGGATTACTTCAACAATAATTATTTGTTGAAGTAAAATTTAGTACGCCTTTCTTTGAAATTTTTAGGCCACCTGCCCGAATAAGTTAAATACATTGCTTGAAATATTATTAAATTTTTTGTCCTTAGGTGAAAACGGCACAAAGTTTACTTTAAAGTGCAGAAAGTCAGCAATTCTTGACCTATTAAAATGGGAATATATTGGTATTTTCTATGTTTTTGTTTTTATGCCGGTGAAAGGTGTGTAACTCAAGCCATGAAAGTTTAACTGTCATTCAAAGAAAAACTGCAGTGTTTTGGACGGGTGCATGATGCAATCTTTTTTAGCATTAAACATAAAGACCACGAGGAGCCAAGACGTAGAGGCTTGGACACGACCCCGACCAGGCCACCTCTTAGCTCGCCCCCTTCACTCCGTCGACTCTATAGTGATTTCTTCTATTGATCTTGTCATTTCGTTTCTCTCGCGATTTCCACCAGTTTAGTAGTAAAGTGTTTTTTAACAACCGGTGTGGTTGTGTAGCCAGTATCCGTGTTCACGGAGTCAGCTGTCTACTCGATTACAAAAAAGGGCTTTGCCCGTTACACTTTTCAGTTTAAGAAAATCGCAGGTGAGTTACGACCAAATAATAACTTAGGAAGTGAAACAGTACGAAGAACTACAGTTTCCTTGTTTCAGAAAATAGTTCGACAACTCTATTACCTTGAAAAACATTTAAAGAAATTTTCGAATGGAAAGGACGAGCGTATGGCCACCTAGGAAGCGCAGCGAGTCGAGTGGTGAGCTAAAGAAAAGGATAAAGGATGGCGCTATTCAATCCTTTTTGGAATGTGCCACGCGTCCTACTTCTACGGGATGTCGTGGGGGCAACTTGGATGCGTATTTGGCCTGTTCCATTGAACCTGCGGTGGCCAGCTGATGGAAAAGTTATTGTTTCATCCTTCCTGGAGACGTCTCATGCCATTTCACCGACCATCTCCCTCATAACCACAAAGGGCTTTAATACAATTTTTTTCGCAAATCAGCGACCTCCTAGTACGGGTAACGAGTTCATACACCAAGCGCACGTGGGTTGCGTGGAAAAATGAGAACAGCTGAGAATGCATCATGGCCGGGTGGCGTAATGGATAGCATATCTGCCAACGGAGCAGAAGATTCCAGGTTCGAATCCTGGCGTGGTCGAAAATTTTGCCTCCATTACTAAATGGGCGAATTTTGGGCACATCTGTATAATATCTTGTTAGTGCACATAAAACCTCCAAAGGCACTGGAGAAAGTGTGGTACTGGTATGTTTTTGGTAATAGAAGTACTAATAGCTGTTCATCCGATGCTGATGGAAAGGTTAGTGTTTCATCCTTCCTGGAGACGTCTCGTGCCATTTCACTGAGCCCAGATGGATGAAAGGCTTGGTTGGCCTGGGCAGAACACGAAAGGAAAACTGGAATTGGGTGCACTCGACAGCCGGCGCCTCTTCCGACTGCGCTACCACGCACCCAGTTGTGAACTAGAGATTTTACTTTGCTGTTTGATTTGGAAAGATGCAAAATAAACGAAAAGATAGTGCTTCCTCCCAAAACCCCGTACCAAACAGTTCTTTCTTGGAACTGTTCAAACTCATCAGTCAAGCCTTCGAGAATATTTGTGTTCTTTCATGTTCAGAAGAAGCTCAACCTCATGAACGCACAGCCAGAGCTTTCTTGATGATTATCAACAACAAACGAATTCGTTGAGCGGGTTGGTCCGCTACCTCATGCCTAAAAGATTTTATTCTTAAAACCAAACTTAAATGGCCAGTAAAGTGATTGCTTGTTCAAATGAAGTCACCTTCTAGCCTCGCCGACAGGAAAGAACCCACACCAGTTCCTGAGACCATTTTTGTCGTAGGATAAAATAAACGAACCTCATCGATCCTTATAACCGCGTGATGAGGCACAGATTCGACCCAAATGGAGAACAGCAAAGGAATGGCAAGGAAGGGTGATGAAGACAGAGGACCATCGGTTACTTTTAAAACAAATAATTAATTCACCTGCCCAGAAACAAAACATGGGCTATGGAATTTTATGCAATTTTTAATTTTTTTCATTAAAATTAATGACTTTAAGCTCATTTTAAAGTGCAAGAAAACAGCAATTTTTAGTTTCGTACAACAAGAGATCGTGCCATGTATTTTCTAGCCCGCCCCGATTTTTATTTGGTTGATGATGTAAATGCTGTTTTCTTGAAACAGCAAAGTGAACGCATCTGTGTTTCTTATTTTTCTGTCGTTGACAGGTGTGTAACTCTACAACAAAGTTTTGCTATGGGACAAATGAAAATTGCTGGACGAATCCATGGCACAATCGCTTCTTTTACCACGAAAAGTCTGTTTGCTGTTTTATTAGACCTTAAATAAGCTTTGAACCAATATTTTCAATGAAAAAAATGAAAATCTTGAAACTTCAGAGAGTTGGTCACCTCCTTGTGGCAGGTGAAGTAAACAATTTCAAAGAAAATCAAATAAACACTAAAATATTACATTGTTGATTGGGCAACCCTAGAAAGTGTCCGATTTGATCTGGAGGACGCTAACTTTGATTTGGAAGATGCTCAGTTTGACGTTGCCTTGAAAAGTGTTCAACCTGACATAAAAATTGCCCAATTTAGTTTGAAAGATGTCCAGCTTTCTTTGAAAAGCTTCAACTTGGCTTGAAATGTTTGCAGTTTGGCTTGAAAAATGTCTGATATTTCGTTTGGAAAGTGCCCAAATTTATTTAAAAAGTATTTAATCTGGTTTAAAAACTGTCCAATTTAATTTAAAAAGTTTCCGGATGGCTCTAAAAGGCGTTCAATTTGACTTGAAAAGTGCCTAGTTTGGTTTGAAAATGCCCGACTGGGTTTGAAAAGTGTCGAATTCGGTCTGCAAAAGTGTTCAGCACGGTTTAAAAACTGCCCAATTCAGTATGAAAGGCATTCCGTTTGGTTTGGAAAGTCTCCAACTCGGTTTGAGTTTTCGATTCGTCTTGAAAAGTGTCCGGGTTGACTGGAAAAGTGTAGTTTGGTTTGAAAAGTTTTAATCCAACTTGAAATGTTATACACTTCTGCCGCTGTTGAAATAGGCGCCTGGTCAGATGTCCTTCTACAGCCGTAAATAATAGGATAAAGGAGGCGTTACTCAATCCCTTTTGGGTGCGCCACGCCTCCACTTCCACGTGGTCGTAGAGACGATTTGAATGCGTATTCGGCCATACAATGACTTGTGGTGGCCAGCCGATAAACAAGTCAGTGTTTTGTCCTTCCCAGATACGTCTGGTACCAATTCACCGACCCCGGAGGGATGGGAGGCTTGGCTGGCCAGGGCGGAAAATTCGAGCCAAGAACATGGTATCGGGTGCATGCGACAGCCGGTACCTCCTCCGACAGCTCTACATGCGATCTCTACAGTTATATACTGATGCTTTGTTTTCCAGGCAACATGCAGGTAGGACTGAACTCGAGACCTCCACTAGTCTATTTAATTAACAAGTGCTCCGTCACACCTATCGGTATGCCTCGCACTTGCGCGCTTTGCGCTTATGAGTGGCAAATGTGGATTCTACGACGTTACCAGAACGATCACCCACAATATGTGAATACTGCAGGGATTACAAAATAACCAACTTGTGACTAGGCTGTGCAACCTACTTACGATTACCTACTTTCGTGTAGCGCAGACGGAAGGGGTACTAGCTGACGTTCTCGGTACGATCGGTCCACCTCCCCCCGCCCCCAGACAATATGTGTAGCTTTGCATCCATCCGGGGCCCATTAATAGGTATCTTGTATCTCTAGAAAGGATTAAACTCTGGCCTATACATCAGCTGGTCATCGCAAGTCGTTGCCGACTGCGAATTGCCCTCATGATATCCCGTAGAAGAATAGTGCGTGGCGCATCATAATTAGGATTCATTAACGCCATACTTTATCCTTTTCCCTTAGGTGCTTATATCAAAGTAAGCCGTGTGCATCAGCTCCAATTTTCGACGGCTGTACGAGAAAAGGCAGATGAAATGTAAGGAAGGTGCAAACTCTCTTGAAGAAGATGCTATTTCTGTCTAGACCGCTAACCCATAAAAACGGGCTGAGCTTAGACGAACACTCAATCAAACACGTCTTATTTATAGTGATAACACAGAAAGTCTAGTGGTGCTGGAGCTCATTTACTGTGACTAGCATAGCCCTAAGCGGCAGCAATGTTCGATGTGAGTAGTTCGCTTGAATCATGCTTAAGAGCACCCATCACTAAGCACATAAATTGCAGTCCTATTAAGCGGGTGACTTCGCGTTCAAACAATTCAGTTTGCGTCCAAGTTGTAGAGAATTACTAAAACCTCTAGAATCAAATCGGAATAGATGCGTGGCGTATGAGAGCGCAATTGGTGTAGGGGAACACTTGTTCGACGCGAATGCACACGTAAACTGCGTCAGTGCCCACGTTGGCATTCGATCGATGCGCATCGGTCTCTTGTGCGCCCGCGGAAGGTCGGTTGCCAGACGGATCGTGACGCAGTGGGTAGAAGGTCGGGTTCAGGCGATAGAGGTCGGAGGTTCGGATCCTATGCATGCTGACGTTTTTGCATTTCATTCAACTTACTGGATGAGGTTCAGGGGTTTTAAGGTCTACACAATTTTCAGGCGTTTTCTGCCCATTTTTCCAGCTGTATGCTTCTGCATACAGCTACAGAGTTCCTTCCCTAGCCTGATTCTGCGAATCCAGCTGCGGACTCCCTCTGAGCGACGGAAGCACGAGCAGCTTGGATGGCACCCACCCTGGAGTCCCTTCCCTAGCCTGATTCTGCGAATCCAGCTGCGGACTCCCTCTGAGCGAGCTCTTCGAGCTGCGGGCTCTTCGAGAGCAGAATCCAGCTGCGGACTCCCCGTGAGCGACGGAAGCAGTTTCCACAAGAGCAACTTGGATCGCACCCACCCTAGAGTCCCTCCCCTAGCCTCAGCTGCGGACTCCCCCTGAGGGACGGAAGCAGCTTCCACACGAGCAGCATGGATCGCACGCACCCTGTATACAACCGCGCTCGAATGCCAACGTGGCGCCCCGACGCAAAAAAATCTATTCCGATCTGATTTTAGCGGCCATAGCTCCACTCCAAGTTGCACATAGAAGCACCCGTAGCTCCAGGAAATGATACCAACTTACACACATGAAGTAGGTGCAATGCGTGCACAACGTGGGGGAGGGGAGTGCACTCACTCTGCCCAATCGACAGCGGCGGCAAAATTAAAAGTTTCCTGCTATAATAGGAGATAGCCATTAGAACTAACCACTTGCTCCGCTGGCAATATGCCAGCTCCTGCTGGAGTACACGCAAACTTGCACATCAATCCGTGCCGAGACTGCTTTCGTCGCTGAGGGGGACATCGGGGCTTAATCCGTTTGGACACCACCTTCCAAACTGGAGACTTTCTTGGCATGTTGGATCCACGTCCAACACACGTTCTCAAGCGTAAGGTCCATTATGTCACTGACGCTGCACTGGTGAAACCCATGTCCTCAACAGGCCCTTACAGGTCCGATAGATGGTGCACTTTCATTTTCGGTTGCAAACCTAGAGAGGGGGGTCCAACCTGTGCCTCTCTATTTCTGACAGCTTTACTCCAAACAAGCAAAATTAGATATCCTTCTAGGTACATGCTGATTAGATAAACGTGTATAGCGTTTCGTTCTACAGTTTCTTAGGCAAACTGGGGTCAGATTCGTCAGCGACTTACAGCAATCTAAAGTCGTAGTCGTTGATGAATCTGGCCCCTGGATGTTGTGAAGAAGCATGATGGTGAACCCGCTGCTATAGACTTGCTCCCACCTTCGGAACCTTAATCATACACGCTGGAGATTTCGCTCACTTCTTTAAAAAATCTTTTCACACGAGTGCTCTCGCAGATAAGAAGTATGAGGCGTTTTTAACAGACAGTTTTGGCAATGCTTGGAAGTCGGAGCTGACAGAACTGTAAGACGGGACTGGGATCGAAGATCTGTAAAGTCAACACAGAACAGCGCACAAACGCACTGCTGAGTGAGTGGATCGAAAAAAAACTTGAAGTGAGTCGCCTGGTTGCGATAGCTATTGTATCCGATGTCGAACGTACTTTATGTACAATCTATCGAAAGCGCTTCCATTCTAACGAGCTTCTTGCCTAATAACACCACGGTGAAGAAGACATTAAGAATATCAGTATGTAGCCCAGAAGATGGAGGGGTTGGCACGGGTATAAAATGGGATTTAGCACATCCACGGTTTCCGGCTTCCTGACAAGAATTTTCAAAACACAATGTCGATTGCACCGGCGGAGCTTGTAGGTTGATAAATGTCCACCTACATGAGGAGAAAACTGAATGCCCCTCTACACTAGGACTGATTCAGTATTATCCAGCTCAAGAGTGCTCTGCAGCACAATATAAATTGCTGGATTTCGCGCCATGCCCCGCATTGGGATTCTGCCCCTTCCCCGTTCCTTCTGGTAGAGATTCGAGCTCAGCCAACATCGTGAAATCCACATCTAAGCAGGTCATGACCGCTAGTTTTGCAGCTAGCCGCCGTCTACAAGACGTGTGGACGACGTGACGTGTTACACCAGTGCAGCACCGCTGACGTGGTGGGGTTTGCACGTAAAGACGCGTGTTGGAAGTCGAACCAACACGCCAGAAAAGTCTCCAGTTTGGAAGTTGGTGTCCAAACGGATTTAGCCGGACATCGGAGATGGGTTGTGCGCTCTTCGAGCGCACAACTCGGCTAGGGAAGGGACTCCGGGGTGTGGGCCATCCAGGCGGCTCGTGCCAAGAATGCTTTCGTCGCTGAGGGGGACATCGGAGATGGGTTGTGCGCTCTTCGAGCGCATAACTCGGCTAGGGAAGGGACTCCGGAGTGTGGGCCATCCAGGCGGCTCGTGCCAAGAATGCTTTCGTTGCTGAGGGGGACATCGGAGATGGGTTGTGCGCTCTTCGAGCGCACAACTCGGCTAGGGAAGGGACTCCGGGGTGTGTGCCATCCAGGCGGCTCGTGCCAAGAATGCTTTCGTCGCTGAGGGGGACATCGGAGATGGGTTGTGCGCTCTTCGAGCGCACAACTCGGCTAGGGAAGGGACTCCAGGGTGTAGTGCGTCCAAGGTGCTCGTGCAGGAACTGCTCCCGTCTCCCAGTGCTCTCCTGTAGCGGCGGTGGAAGAGCCGCGATCCGCCACCGACCGCTCAACGACCCTCCTCCATATCGACTGACCATGGTGTCGGTGCATATCGAAAATGGCCACGTCGATATGACGCGATATCAGGAGAATCTGGTTAGATCTAAGTAAGACTCTTCGAGCGACTCTTCGAGCGCAGAATCGGGCTAGGGAAGGGACTCCAGGGTGGGTGCGATCCAAGCTGCTCGTGTGGAAAGCCTTCGTCGCTCAGGGGGAGCCACAGCTGGATTCTGCAGAATCAGGCTAGGGAAGGGACTCCAGGGTGGTTGCCATCCAAGCTGCTCGTGTGGAAACGGCTTTCGTCGCTAAGGGAGAGTCCGCAGCAGCATCAGCAGAACCAGGCCAGAAAACGCCGCTCAATGACGTCAAAACCCCTCAGATCTCGACCACTCAATTGAAATGCAAGAAGCACGCAACGCTGCAGAACCGAACCCCCGACCTTCCTCCCATGGAGCAGCGCAACATCCACCTGCCTCACGCCCCCTTGCTGAGGCAGCCATCGCTGGCATACAAGACCTCGCAGCGCGATCCACGACGCATCGACAGCAGCCGCCCGCTACAGTAGCTCGCAAACCTGCAGATCAACCGGCGGCTGCCGTGTCCGTCCACGTCAGCCACGCAACAACCACGGCAGCCGCCGATGAGGTCTAACGAGGAAGGTCAAAGAGGTCACCGTGGAGTTTCTCAAAGCGACCTATATAGGGTTGTAGGGCGTTGTCTGGGAAGCACCATAGTGGTTTCCAAATTTCCTGCGGACCTCTGGGTAGGTCAAAAATGGCAAAAAACTGTACCGCTTCAGTGCGGGCTGATAACGCAAAACTGACGCCTGGACTACCCTTGTCGTGCCCACAAATAGTCCTGCAAAAAGTTTGGAGCTTCAATCATTGCTAGAACCTAGGAATTGATTAATTCCAAATTGAAGCGAGAGGGCGCATTCACGGGAGGCGCGTGCCACTCTGGAGCCAGCGACTGGATGGACGAGTGGTTAGCGTGGCGGACTTGCGAGAGAGGGGTCAAGGGTTCGACTCCGGCGGTGTAGTTCTGCATTGCTGGGCACACAATTTGCGTTTCTGCCACCGTAAGTGCTTTTCTGTCACGACTAGGTGTCATATTCGATTTCCAACCCTGACTTCAACCTTCTGTGATACGATTTTACTCCAAAACACAAGCTACGCTAATAAATATGCAATAAACTGTCTAACAGTTGTGGTAGTGTTCTATAAAACACGCGAAGCAAAGCAGCTTCTGACACCAGCAGCAGCGGATGGATGCCAAGGAAGGGCTTGGCTTCTTGGCAGGACGTGTCGACAGGCACTTCATCGAAGGCTAGTCCGCCGGTGTTGAGGAGTGCCCCGGATGCGTGTCCACATATCCAGCTGCCACCCACGCGCGCTACATTTAAGCATACGCTGCACGCCTACTCAAGCATGCGCATCTTGTTTGGGAAGTTTTCATGTTATGCACATATGTGTTGTATGTTACACATATACCATCTTACTTTTGGAAGTGTTTCTTGTCTTCATCTATCTACCACTATATAATTGAGTTAGCTTCCTGCCCTGTAGATGGTGAGGCGTATCTCACTCAGGTTGGGAACCTGGCTGAGATACGCCTCGTGGAACCACGCGCAATCTCATGGAACCCCTTGCGACGCCTCCGCGTACCTCGCGCGGGCAACGTCTTCCGTTCAACATGGGATGTTGTTACAGCAGAGGACGCGTAGCCTCCTCCTGCTTGACACAACGGCATCTGCGCGCGTTTCTGAGTGCCTGAATCCAGAAGATGGGTTCCCTTCGTCACACCACAACCTTCTGGAGTCAGAAGAGGAGACACCGTCGTCCAACGACGAGGGATCGCATTCAGAATTGAGCATGAGATGCTGCTGCATCAGAGGAAGCGCATCCTCCTCCTGCTTGACACAACGGCGTCTGCGCTCGTTTCTGAGTCCCTGAATCCAGAAGACGGGTTCTCTTCGCCGCACCACAACCGTCTGGAGTCAGAAGATCGAAAAGAAAAGAAACAAAGGAAACAGAGGTCTCATCGTTGCCGTACAACGACCGGCCGCATGCAGAACTCAGCATTATCCCATGTTGAACGGAAAACGTTACCCGTGCCAGGTACGCCTCTGCGTACCTCGCGCGGGCAATGTTTGCCGTTCAACATGGGATGTTGCAGCAGAGGAAGCGCAGCCCTCTCCTGCTTGACTCAGCGGCGTCTGCGCGCGTTTCTGAGAGTTTGATTCTGAATACGTGTCACTGACGTCTGCCTTGAGCATGGTAGGACCACTAAGGGGTGGTGGAGAAGGGAAGTAAGGGCCCTTTAGAGTGAACCAGGTGAGCGTCCAGGAAGGAAAGGAACAACCTGAAGGAGGGACCAGGGCGGGGAAGCCAGCAAGAAGAGACCAGTAGGGGGTCAATAGTGAAAACAAGGAAGTGGGCCAGGGGTTGGGACCAGGAAGGTGGAGGGGGGGGGGGGGGGAGACCAGTAAAGGCGGACCAGCAATTAGATCTAGAAAGAAGAGACGAGTGAGGGGGAAGCTGGCGCCCGGATTCGGAAGAGGTTACCCAGTGGAGGGGCCGAAGCACTGCGCAGCACAAACCAATGATGTTACTGGACGGTGTGGAGAAAATGTCTATGATGAAAGGTACCAAAGTGGTGAACGGCCTGATGCCGATGAAGTACGCAGCAGGTCCTAGATGTTAGCGAATTTTAAGTTTGACAAAAGTTACCTTCTTTAGATCAGTGATGGTGCAAAGTCGCGCGAAGCGCGCAAGTGCGCGACACGCCGTTAGGCGTGTCGGAGCACTTGTTGTGAGCATAATCGACATGCATTGATTTGATCTACCACGAGTTTCCCTGCACCGACTTCTGAAATGTATATAAGACCAGTTTCCACCAACGTGCATTAATTGTGAAATGTTTTCTCCATCAGGAGTTATTGCTCGTCTTGCTGCCTACTTCCCTCCCGACCACTCTCCCCTACTCGCAGGGAGATCGCCATTGCAGATGCCTTTTGGGGCATACTCCAGAATGCGATATATGGGGACCTCGACTTTACTTCGTACGCAAAGCACCTTCGGAATACCGGAGCGCAGAATTGCCTATACGTCTGACTGACCACCTACAAGGACGAGTGCCTTAAAAATTGCCTTACAAATTTAAACCTCAAGTGAGCTGGTCCGAAGCGATTCATGATTACCTTCAAAGTATTGTCTCTTGAGAAGCAGTTGAAATCCGGACGGAAGTGGAGCACATATTCATGAATTCGCCGGATGAACCGTTTGAAAAGCCGAAAGAAGTATACATCGAGAGGTTGGCAAAGGCTCGTCGCTCCTGGCGGTATTGTCATCAGCTTAAGGTCTTTTCCAGCAGGCACCTTGGAAGCGAGGTTCTCGCGATCCCTGAACCCATGCCAGCTGTCAAGTAAGACAATGGTTAGGGATGCTGCCGAAGAGCCAACCATGCATTCTCGAAAGAAACGCGGGGCTTGTTGCTTTGTCATGATGTCGCTCGTTCCTGCCACTATAATAAGGTTTGGTGCCGACCAGTGACCGCATTGAGGAAACGATCCACGGGCCTCCTGCAAAATCAAAAAGAGCTTGTCTCCAATTCGGCCGTTGGCGTATAGCTCTGGAACAGCAGTAGTGGTCACCACCAACTAGGATTGCACCATTCTGTGCAAGACAGGATGGACTATAGGGTCGAATTTAATGGTGACCCCCCCCCCCTCCGAGCCGCTTAACGCCCAAATATGCTGCCCGCATTTACTAACAAGGGAACTGCTCAGACACTCGCTCGCGTCGACCGCCGTCGAATTGCCGCTCTCGCAGAGGAACCATCATGGTTGTTGCGGATTTCGACGGCGGTTGACGCGCCCGGGTCAACCGCAGGCGAATTCCCGTCGGACCATCGTTCTTCGTGGAGGAAAATCCGCGGCCTGCTAGCCGCAGCGCGACAACCATCACCGCGGACGCGACGTCCGCTGCCATTATCAGTTGCTGAGCATACCGCCGCGCGACCGAATCTGCCGTGAGGCAACCGCGACCACCGCAGACGCGACATTCGTCGCCATTTTCACTACGGAGAGCGCCGCAGTGCGGCGGCGCCTGTCGCATCGTTCGCCGCATGCGCGGCGGCAGCAATCCCTACACAAAACAGCGCAGCCGCGGAACATCAGAGCCCAAAATGCTTTCGTATTCGCTCCTTGTCGTCTTGCGAGATGCTTCGAGCGCTGTTTTAGTGTTTTCTTAACTGTACTGCCTGTTCGACAGCCACCTTCGATCGGGCGGCGCGTATTGCTGCTTTCAACTAGCTACGGCGCCGCGATGCGACGGCGCACGCCGCCCGCGCGACAGCAATCCGTTCACAGGGCGCCGCAGCCATGCAGCTTCAAGTTTGTTTAAGCGGCTGCGAAATGCTTATGTATACATTCGCTGTGTCCTAGCGTGTTGATGGAAACATTATTATAGTGTCTCCTTTATTTCATTCGATGATACACAGGCGTGACAGGATTTTTATTTACCTGCAACTCTAGACAATTAATATGAAGACAATGCAGTTGACAGTCGACAATGAACACATAATAAACATCACAGTAACCAACAAACCAGTAACGGACACAGCGAAAGAGGAACAATTGGAACGAATCACGTAATTGGAACAAACAAAACTCAACAGTTGAAATTAATTACCATCATTGCCTAAAAAACACACGTATCATCACAAAAAAAATTGAAATTAGCCGTCACAGGGAGATTTAATTCACATAGAGGCAGCTATGGGTTATGTGTTCGCAGCTGACATTGCCAACGCATACTGCTCCTGAAGTGAACTCCTGTGAAGGTGTAGTCCAGGAAAGAAGCAACGATCGCTGTAGAATAATTTTCATGATAAAGCACATGTACGCAATAACAACGATAAAGACTCGACCTTACTGGAACCGGGAGGATCGTCAAGATGTGCGGCCTAAGAAAAGTCGTTCTCGCTCGTTCTCCTGTCTGCGACCTAAGCAATGAAATAATCTTTATAAGAAAGCGCAGAATATCCAGTAATGAGGACTCACATATTCACAGATACAGAAAGCTGTGGTGACTTCAAACTGGTAACGGCCACCAGGAGATCGATTCAGGCTCAAGCTAACAAGGAGCGACATCTGCGTGGTCTTACTTAGACCTCATCGGCGGCTGCCGTGGTTGTTGCGTGGCTGACGTGGACGAACACTGCAGCCGCCGGTTGATCTGCAGGTTTGCGGGATACTGTAGCGGGCGGCTGCTGTCGATGCGTCGTGGATCGCGCTGCGACGTCTTGTATGCCAGCGATGGCTGCCTCAGCAAGCGGGCTGTGAGGAAGTGGATGTTGCGCCGCTCCATGGGAGGAAGGTCGGGGGTTCGGTTCTGCAGCGTTGCGTGCTTTTTTGCATTTCAATTGAGTGGTCGAGGTTTGAGGGGTTTTGACGTCATTGAGCGGCGTTTTCCGGCCTGGTTCTGCTGGTGCTGCTGCGGACTCTCCCTGAGCGACGAAAGCCGCTTCCACACGAGCAGCTTGGATGGCAACCACCATGGAGTCCCTTCCCTAGCCTGATTCTGCGCTCGAAGAGCACAGAATCCAGCTGCGGACTCCCCCTGAGCGACGAAGGCAGTTTCCGCACGAGCAGCTTGGATCGCACCCACCTTGGAGTCCCTTCCCTAGCCTGATTCTGCGCTCGAAGAGCGCAGAATCCAGCTGCGGACTCCCCCTGAGCGACGAAAGCAGTTTCCACACGAACAGCTTGGATGGAACTCAAAATCTATTCCGATCTGGTTTTAGCAGCCATTGTTCCACTCCCTTTCGCAATGCAATTTTGACATATACCTGCTGAATACGAATTCCATACGTATATGAATAGCTCTCCAAAGCATTCGCTAAGGGGTGCTGCGAGACCACGCGGCAGCAGACACGTCGCAACGCGTCAGCCTGTGCAGAAACGCGCTCCGATGACGATGATCTGCAGGTTTTCGGGATACTGTAGCATGATTTGGCACATTGCCACGGCAGCCGCCGATGAGGTCTAATGGCTATCCATCTGCGTCTGAAATCATACTCGATAAAATTTCGAGTATTAGTTGGTAATGCTGACTTAGCTACTTTCCCTACAAAACGTTTTTGAAGCGCTCTCCGAATCAAACTCGTAGCCGAAGGAAGGACGTGTCATGGAAACAGTTTTGCTCCATCCGAAGGAAAAACATCAGAAAGTGAAACTGTACTCTATAAAGTTTCAATCCTTGCTTGACAATGAAAAAAATGTTACGTAGTTGTTCCAGGAGCATTTGAAAATCTGATTTGACACGTACCTGGCGTTATAATAAAGCATAGCTGCTAGAGAAGCTTACTTATTCACAACTAGGTATTGCTTCATAAGTCCAAGCAAGATCGGTACCTGAATATCGTTGGTACTGATGTCCGTGGTCGTGATCTGTGTGTCTGCATGTTTGTCGTCAGACTGACAGTCGAACAATTAATAATAACACCAGCTGATTGAGCACCTCCTCCAAGCTTTATGACAACTCTGAAATGGTTCATCCACTCACACACAGGAAACGATGTACACGCGCTCAGACGCAGTCGCGATGATCAATAACGACGTCAGCAACGACAAAACCTTTTGTTAAATTGCCACACTACTGAATTACAGAAATCAATCAGATTTTATTGTCACCGTACCCGATATTCGATTGGTACTCGTTCAGTCCTTTAAAGCCTTACGGTGTTGGGGTAAATTCGATTTCCACAGCAATCTAAGGTTTGGGACCTCAAGTATATCATTTGGGGAGCGACCAATAACTCAACTGCCTTTTGTTTCAATGTCGTATTTTTCCATTAAGCAAAAACATGTAATCTAGAAAACATCTCTCGCAGTATCCGAAAACCATTACATTGCACCCAGCTGCGGGGCTAAACTCCGATTAGCGATGGAGGGCGGAAACTGCACTGGCGGCCTCTTTTACGTCTTTGTACGCCCGCGATGGCACTGCCTAGGAACGGCTCGAGGCACCGTGCATAGTGGCGCTGCCTGGCTTGTTGAGATTTGAGTGGTTTTAATGTCTACACAGTTTTCCGGCGTTTTCTGCGCATTTTTCCAGTCGTATGCGCTTCGGCGCTCTTCCACCACACCCTGGAGTCCCTTCCCTTGCCTGGTTCTGCGCTCGAACAGCGCAGAACCTAAGAAGGAAAGAAATGACATTTCCTATATAAATTCCCACAGAACAAGTCGAAATGTGGAAATAATAGTCGTTTTCTAACTAGAACCCGACAGAAGAAGTTCAATTGTGAAATAATACTAATGGAAATAATAATAATAGTTGCTAACTAAACCCCCACAGAATACTCGAATTGTGATAACAATTGCAGTAAAACGCTTCACCAGGTAGGGCATATAAGTGACGAAATGTCGGGGGCTAAAACGGGGCCCAAAAGTTTTCGCGCTCATCCCTAATCGGCGTTGAGCTGGTGCAGTTCAACTGCATTCACATAATCCTTGGTTTATTACATGAAAAGAGCTTTGAGCGGAATTAGAACTATCGGAAATTTCAAAAAGTTTCTAGGTCCACGCTAGAAGCCTGGCGACGATACGCCATTAACGGCGTGAAAGTGCACAGCAATCGGAGGGGAAACATATGTTTGGCTTGGCGTCAAATCTGCGGCGCGCGTTGGCAAAATACGCAACACGCACGGTTATATACGCGGTATCATAGCCCGCGGTTGACCCCTGGGTTGCGCTGCGGCTTGCGAAGCGCCGAAATCGACGGCGGTCCACACATGTCCGCTGATCCCCCCCCCCCCCAGAAAAGCGCCGGCGGTCGACGCCTGCGAATGTCTCAGTGTCTGAACGGTACGCCGGAACGGCAAGAACGAGTACTATAGGGAGAATCCCCGTCCTCCAAATAGTAACAGAACATGTTTTGTTTTTGCCGAATCCTTGAGGCAAACGAGTACGAGGGTGTAATGGTTAAGGGTCCGCAGAGCGAGCTCTTCACGGCAGCGCAAGATCCCAGTGTTGTGGACTGGCTGGCGCAGTGGTAGAGGGGCACGCCTCATGTTCGTGAGTTCTACGGTTCGGTTCCCATGCTACATCGCGTTTTTTCATTTTTACCATGGTATCGGGTTTCCATAGAGATTTCCATATCTGAACTTGTGTTTGGCTTCACAGTTCCTGCGCAGTGGTACTCCGCTGCAGCCCAAGGCTGGAATCGCGATACAGTCCACTTTCCCCAGTTTTCAAACTTGTATAGAATAACAATTCTAGTATAGCCAAACCTTTTCCTCCGAACCGATTCTCCTCCCGAAAACGTGATAGTGCCTTCACTGGTTAGTGGTGTCGTGACTCCGGCACAATCCTCTTCTGGTTGAAACTCTTGGTCCTCTTCTTCCACTACCTCCAACTTCTCCACTTCGTCTATTTACAGCCGTCGCAGTTCGAAATCCTGTAGGATACTTGCTATTCTTTCCGCCAGCTTCATTTCGTCTCTCGAAGGGACAGCATCCAGTGGAGATCCGCATTTCAGTATCAATAGATGAATGACCACTCGAAGGTTAGCAGACATTGTAGAGTCAGTTCTGGCGGCAGCAGCTTGTTATAACCGCATGACTTTGTAAGCATAACAGAGGCGAGAATATTGATCGAGGTGGTAGGTCAAGTTGAAGATCATGTGGTCCCCTTCTACACTGTAAGTACACTGGTGGCACTCACCTCACCGACACCAATAAATTGCATTTGAAGCATTTTTCTAGCATTCTGCCGCTGCTTCATGTTGTTCCATCGTCAGAATTTCTTACATTGACAATGAGAACAATTTATTGGAGTAAAAGTTCCAAACAAAATCGCATTTGGCATATTTCGGACATTGTTGGTGAATTACGAGATGTCGACAAATAATAAGTAATGAAAACATCTTACCGTAGCAAACTCCAAAAACAAGTTCGGACATGGAAATCTCTATGGAAATCCGATGCTATGGTAAAAGTGCAAAAACGCGACGTAGCAGGGGAACCGAACCCTAGACCTCACGAACATGAGACGTGCCCTCTACATAGCACTCCAGCCCACGACACCAACAGCTTGCGCTGCTATAGTAAACTCGCTCTGCGGACCCTTAACCATTACACCCTCGTACTCGTTTGCCTGAAGGATTCGGCAAAAACAAAACATGTTCTGTTACTATTTGGAGAACGGGGATTCTCCCTATAGTACTCGCTCTTGCCGTTCCGGCGTACCGTTCAGACAGTTCCCTTGTAAGTGTGCCAAGACAGTTCCCTTGTAAGTGAACTAAGCGAGTTCTGAACGGTGAAAATTCGGGTTGGACGCAGTATTGCGTAGTGAGTGTAGCCATTATTTGTTGCGACAGATGCAGGGGTAGTAGAATGGTGCTGCTCTCGCGAAATATGGCTGGTAGTGGTTGGTTTGATCTCCACTGATGTTAGGATTTCTGCATTTTAAGATTTATCCTCATCGAGACCTTTTATCAAATTTTCAACACATTTTTGAACTAACGCCTGGCAACAACTATCACTCACTCCCTGCTTATGATGATGGTAAGATAAAAAATGATTTCCACGTAAAATAAGTCAAAAATGAATGTCAGATTTGTGATCAGCGCTCCAAGTAACTCCCGTGCACAAGGTGTGGGCGAAATTGGTGCTCAATATTCTCCACTCTTGACATCGTTTATCAATAAACACATTGTGAAACAACACTTAAACACGCTCAGCCGGGTTGTGTCGCAGCCATGCCTTTCCTGAGTGCACAACCAGCCAAATTCTCGGTTTAAGAGCGAACTTTAAGGGCTCTCAGTGTTAAGAATAGACAAAATAGGACGACGTAATTCAATCCCTTCTGACAATGAGATTTCCCACGCAATCTACTTCTATGGCATGGAGGATATTTGAATACTTATCGGCGGTTTATCCTTCCCAGACAAGTATGGTACCAATCTAACCCTGAGGAAGGAAACCTGGTTACCAACCTGGTAGCAATCGGAACAGGTACCTGATGTTGCGTGGGCGCAATGATACCACAGGTGGGCCAGCTCATGGCTTCGACCGACTTAAGCGTAGCAGTCGAATATGGTGACGTGAAATTTCCCACATTGAACTCAAACGGACGCGTACATACATGTAATGCAATAGAAAACACAAGAAAAGAAATGAAGGAAACAAATGTAAAATAACTAGAAAAAGAGATGAGAATAGAGGAGGGAGGAGAAGATTTGAAAAATAGGAAAGAGGTTCGTTCCGCCACTTTCTTCAGCAGAATCTTTGTTTTGTGCTCCTCTCGTGGGAGGGACTCCAAGGTGTGTGCCATCCGAGCTGCTCGGGCGGAAACTGCTTTCGGCGCTGAAGGGAGTCCGCAGCCGGGTTCTGGAACCAGGCTAGTATACATTGGATCCGATCGAAAATATTGGGATAATTGGTTGATTTC
Source organism: Heligmosomoides polygyrus bakeri (assembly GCA_947359475.1). Lineage (NCBI taxonomy): Eukaryota > Metazoa > Nematoda > Chromadorea > Rhabditida > Heligmosomidae > Heligmosomoides > Heligmosomoides polygyrus. Next base: position 74,556,804 of record OX375869.1, read on the forward strand.
AACTCGAAATTATGGTGGGCAACCGGTACGAACCTTCTGCTGTTTGTAAGCATATCGGCGAGGTGTGAAGGGGTGGCGAGGGATATCCGAATCATCCAAAAACGATTCGGATAATTCCGTGTTTCCTTTAGCTGAAAATATTTTCGATACACAGCTACCAGCAGGAAGGCTTTAAGAGAATTATGACAAGATAAAAGGGGGCAAATTGGGTCGGAAGGGTCGCCTCGTTTTCAGTGACCTTCCTCCTTCGTGAAATTGTATTCAGTAACTTTTCTCCTTCGTGAAAAGGTACATGAATGTCAAATTACACCAGAAATAGCCTAACGAAGTTCACCAATTGGGTAGGACACACCAGTGTAGAACAATAATTTTCATTTCGTGCAGCACAAAGTTCGGTATGGGGGCTGCTCTACATGGTGACCTTTCCACGACCCAATTTGCGCCGAATGCTATACAAGGTGAAATAGCGAACTGCAGATCAGAGTACGTACTTAGTCCCTTTTCTTCATCAGTTCTCGTTCTTCTCCGGCAGCGCAACATAGTTGAAGAAAAAGATGGCAAGATCTACGTAACCCTCAGTAGCGCGTTAAATGTATTCTACGTCATTACCGTTCCGTTCACAATGCAGCGCGAAAACGTATGACTCAGCAGAGTGCCCGCCCGCGAAATTCTTTTTGAATGCGCTGTTATCCAAGGTGGGCGATTTCAAGATGGAGCGGAGAAATTGAACGGGTTATCCGATTTTATCCGGATCATTGCTTTTTTACAGGGTCCGGATAATTGGATGATTCGGGTAAGGGCGATTTTGTTGGCCCTGATTATAGTATGATTTGCATAAGGGCGATTTTGAGGACCCCGGATTTTCGGATGATTAGGATAACGGAAAATCGCTGGGGCCGGATAAATGGATGATTCGGATAGAGATATCCGAATCGGATATCCGAAAATGATTCATTCGGATCTAATGTATACAGGCTAGTAAAGGGACTCAGGGTGTGTGCCATCCAAGCTGCTCGTGCGGAAACTGCCTTTGGCGCTCAGGGGGAGTCTGCGGCTGGGTTCTGCGCTCTTTGAGCGGCGAAGCGCATACGGCTGGAAAATGTGCAGAAAATGAATCAAGATCCACGTTCATTTTCTGCACGTTAAGGCCTCTGTTATACTCCCGCGGGAGCATCCGCGGACGGCGGGCGTGGCGGGACGCGGCGATTGGCCAGGTGAGGGATCTCGGCGCGATTCCCGCCCTTCCGCGGATGCTCCCGCTGAACTATAACTCAGGCCTAAGACCCTCAAAATCCGAGCAGTCACCTGAAACGCAATATGCCACAACACAGGAGAACCGAACCTCCGACCTCCCTGGCATGAAGCAGCCCCTTATATACTGCACCACGACCCACTTGTCTGGGGCGCCATCGCTGGCGCACAAGACATAAATTGAATTTCAACGCGGACGCCGACGCGCGATCTCTATGCTAGGAGGGCGCAGACGGTAAGAGATTACGGTGTAGAAATTGTGGCCGTATGGTAGAATCATTTCTATCTCCAGAGGCCGGATTCATCAAGGGCTTACAGCAATTTAAATGGAGAAAATACAGCCGAAATTCCTGACAGCGCGGCTAATCAACAAGCGACAAGATGAAATTTTTCACCCTACCTCTTTATGAACCGCGTTAACTGGGATTTTGGCAGTATGTCCATCTTTATATTGCTGTAAGTCGTTGATGAATCTAGCCCCAGGTTGGTATTGTTTTAGTCAGGAATCGTCATCTTTCTCGAATGCGTTGTTGTGTTCGTGCCATTATACTACTCCATGGTTGCTGCTCGATGGATTAACAGTAGTGCCAGTAAGTCATTTATTCTTGCCGTTATAACTCGAGACCGAAGAGGTTCCCCTTCGATCTTTCTCATAGTATTAGACAATTAGTTAAAAACTTCTCATCCAAAAATTCAGCTCGAAAGAATACAGATCAAAAATGTCGAGGATTTTATATAATGTACATTTACGTAGTTCAGCTCAATGAAGTATGCATTTTCACATCTCTGAGGGTAGGTCGCCATATACTCAAGCTTTTGTACTGTTTTTTTGCAGTGAACGCTTATTATCCAATGAGGAAAAAGCAAATTTTCAATTGCCTATATTAAATGAGGAACGATTTTAAAAAATAAGAATTCGGGAAAACACGATCTTATTGTTAGCTCTTGAAACTTTAACTGTATAGCTTTTTCTTTTCACAACAATAACAACCTGTATAACAGCAAGCATATTGACTACAACATCAGCACTTTCTCCAAAACCTTTGTGCTCGGGTCTAACATCACAACAGGTTTTTAAAATTTAAGGCGTGTCAATTCAATTCTATGCGTTTAGTTTTGTGTAAAATTTAAGCACAGCAGATTGGTAAACGTCACGAGCCATCCAGGAGCAGCAAGAGTAACGTCTTATCCCGTCGACAGGAAAAGCTTGCGGCTTTCAAGAAACGACCTTCGACTTACTGCAAACGATATTCCTCGCGACATTTTGACGCCTGAGGGTCTAAACCCGTCCGAAGAAAATGCACGACGGTGCATGAGAGGGGACGCCTGTTTGGACGTCGCCCAGTGAAGGAGTCGCTGATAGTCATCAAGAATCGTAAAGCCCTCGATTGGAATCATGCGCACAAAATCGTATCTATTGGACAGTGACAAAAAGCTCATCTTAAGTGACGAGTTGAAGCTCTTACTGATGATATGAAGTTGACTGCAGCTGTTGACCAAGATTGGTATCGACCTTTATTCTGGCTAACGTTTCGGCGATGTCGCCTTCGTCAGAGCCTGGAAGAGTAGAAGTAACATTTGGAAACTATTCTCCCAAACACCATTTCCATCACATACCCATCCTCAACCCACAGCCAGGGTTGAGGATGGGTATGTGATGGAATCATTTGATGTATCCTCGTTGTACACAAACGTTTCTAAGGAAAGGCTTCGAAATCCTCACCGAACACCAGGCCAGTTTGAACTTTTACGGCCTCAGCATTGAGCGGATCATGACATTGCTGAATGAGTGCCTAAAGTGCAACATATTCAGGTAGTGCGGAAAGTACTACAATCAGGTGAGATGACTGGCAATGGGATAACGATTGGCTCCCGTGCTTGCGGTAGCATTCATGTCGAAAGTGGAAGCTCCGCTCATAGATCGCAAACCTATCGTTTACTATAGGTACATAGACGGCTGTTTCGTAGTGTGTTCCACTCAATCTGAGATGGACACCTGTTTCGACCTGCTGAACGAACAGTCGGAGCATATAAAGCTCACTAGAGAAGTACCTACAGAAAACTGGCTTCCATTTTTGAACGTGCAGGTTTGCCTCTCTGGAGGAGTTTTCAGGACGAGGTGGTACCGTAAGCCGAGCAACAAAAATATCCTTGTCCACTTCCGATCCTCTCATCCAACCAGTTCGAAGAGAGGAATAGTTCGAAATATGTGTCGAACAGCGGCCTTAGTTTCGTCTGATGCAGAGCAGAAAGCCAAGTCAAGGAATTTGGCGAGTTGTATTGCCAGAACAAACGGGTATCCCACAGAAAGGTTTTAGGGATGGCGGAGACGGCGAGCTGTGGCGGCGGCTCATCGTCAGGACGATGGAAAAATACCCTTCTGCATCCCTTTTTGGACAGACGAAGCAAATGCGGCCGTCCGCACATGCCTACGCAAGGCAGGTCTAGAGGAACTGGTGAGAGTGATAGAGGTTCCTCCCACCAACCTAAAGGGGCAACTAGTCCGGAATCGGCTGTATGACAGGACATGCACCACGCCATCCTGTGTTATCTGCCCGTTTGGAAGCGAAGGAGACTGCATGACATCGGGGGTGATGTATCTCATTACATGCAGTCAATGTGGAGAGGGGTATATAGGGGAGACGGGCAAACCCCTTTGTACAAGGGTAAAGGAGCACTTGTACGGCCTAAGGAAGTCCAATGTGTCGACCCCTTTGGGGGAACACAGGGTCCGAAGCCATGGTGGCGCAATGGTTGAGGTGGCTGTGACGATCTTGGCGCGCGAGCGCGACATCTCGGCACTCAGAACACTCGAAGCGTTTTGGATCGCTGCCCAAAATCCAAAAATCAACCGCAAGGAGGAGTGCATCGCGGTTACGCAAGAACTGGCGCCCTTCGTCGACCTCTGCGGGTTTGACCTACGTGGTCGTGCTCAAGGGGGTCCCCAGGGCAGGTGGTCCGTAAATATAAGCTCGCCCACCCACCTGAGTTAGCCCACCTCCAGCTAAGGGTGACTGATGGATTATCTCGACCTCCACCGTAAAGGTTAGCGTTGCTGGTTTCTACTACATCGCTCCTTGTCTCCTTGTTTCCTTAGGAATTAGTTTCTGTAAGATGAAATGGTGTTTGGGCGAATGGCTTCCAAATGTTACTCCGACTCTTCCAGGCTCTGACGAAGGCGACATCCAGGGGTGTGCGTAAATGAAATCCGAAATTTCGTAAATCGTAAATCGTAATTACGAAAAAATCGTCGTAAATCGTAAACCGTAAATCGTAAGAGGCGCCTGACTTACAATGCATATAATTTCATTGTTTTTTTCTATTATGCTAAAGCTAATCGAAGCTAACTATGTTTTATTGTGACGTTTTCAGCTAGAGCTGGACACTTTTCTAATTAAGACGGAAGCCGTTAAAATCAACTAGCACATTTCAAATCTTGACAAGTTTTAGGAGAACCAAAATAAAGTGCTTGTTCAAAAACGCTTAAAATGCGCCTACATATACAGGGTGCCCAAATAGAAAGCTTACACTGCTTGTACGACCAAAAATGTTTATCATTCTACTAGCCATTGGCTTGCATATAAAGCTATGACTTTGTATTTAGAAACAACCGCAACAACTCCAAACAAACCAACAAAAAAGTTCCATCCAAAACCAAAAAAAAATTGATCGCTGGCCAACTCGACGAAAACAGTATTTGCAGAAATAATTCAACAAGCATCCCTACTAAGTGAGCACATGAGACATTTCTATGGTATGACACACCTAAAGTTCTAAGCCTTCTCACCTTTTGAATTGTACTCAACAGCATTTTTGTAGCAGGCTGAAGGAATTGTATGACGATTGAAAGAGTGTGATCACTTTTTTGGACACTGATCATAGTCGGATTTTTGACTTGAAACTATAAACGAAGATATTTTTGTGGCATTCTTTAGAAATAAAATAGAGAAGCAAGATGCAGCTTGTACGGAAAGTGGTTTAACTGACTCGTACAAGGTGCATTTTAAACATATAGGGGAAACCCATGGTAGAGTAGTCGGAGGAGGATGGCTATCGCGTGCTCCAGAATAGTTCTTGATTAGGATCCTACCACGGGCAGTCAAGTCTTCCATACCTGCTGTGTTGTGAATTGGTGCCTGATTTGCCTGGGAAGGATAGAACACTGACCTCTACATAAGCGGCAACCGCAATTTATTCTATAGGGCAAACACACTGAAATGACCTCTACGATATCCCATAGAGGTAGAAAGAATGGAAGGCGCATATCGAACAGGGACTGACTAACTTCATGCTTTGTCCTTTATCGTTTTTGAAGGCAACCACAACTTCTGGCATGAAAGATCGTCGTTCGACGATACCAATCAATTACTTTCGGCATTTACTTCGCTCGCAGGTTTGCTTGCATTTGTTAACTTTCGGAAACTCCAAAATATTGCATTACTAATTAATGACTGATTGCATTCGCCAGTCCTGCTCTTCCTTTGTAACAAGCGCTATCGTATCTTTTACCCAGTCTTCAGCATTCTGAACGGATCGCATAGGGCGAACACGACAACCCTAATCAGACCACTGAAAACGAGACCAAAAGTGTCAAACTTTTTCGCTTTTATCATGAAGATGTCAGCCGCTTTGCTTAAGGCGCACCTCATACGTAAACAGACTCCGCACCATGACGTGCAGTGATAAGCAGATTGAAGCATGATTGTTTTACTCTTTCCAACAGTTCAGCTGTTATTCCACAGCCTCCAATCAAGTCCAATATTCCTTGATGGCTTTACATGGGTTCTACTCGTGTGCATTGGAAAAAGTCGTCTATGTGGTGAACAAGTGGTGAAAAAGTCACAAGTTGACTAGGCAGTGGCTGCAGCATGGAATATGGTTCAGCAGGTGATCACCTTCATTCCAGTGCAAGGAGAATTTTCATCTCTTTCTGTAAACTGGAACTCAGGTCACTCGAATGTGAGATGCTGTGCTAGAGTGTGACCAGAAAAAAGGCTACCCAGTCCCATTGCCAGGAATTAACTCGAGCGGCCTACCCACAAAGCTGTGTTGTTCTGTCACAGCGCCACAACAGAACATAAAAAGGTAAATAGGAAATAGCAATGGGCTATGAGGGAAGTCTTTAAAAGTGGGTACATCGTCATGATGGGCGCGTGGAGCGCAGTCGGAGGAGGCGCCGGCTGTCGCCTGCACCCGATACCAGGTTCCTGGTTCGGATTTCTCGCCCAGGCCAACCAAGCCTTCCATCCCTCCGGGGTTGGTGAATTGGTACCAGACTTGTCTGGGAAGGATAAAGCACTGACTTGTACATCGGCTGGCCACCGCAAGTCATTGTATGGCCAAATACGCATTCAACACGCCTCCACGACATCCCGTAGAAGTAGAATGCGTGGCGCATCCCAAAGAGGATTGAATAACGCCGTCATTTATCCTTATCCTTATCCTACATCGTCATGATCCGAATCGTATCACGTTATGCGTTTGTCATCCGTGGATCGAAGATCACATTTACGAAAATTTACGATTTACGACCCAAAATGTCGTAAATCGTAAATCGTAAAAAATTTGCCAAAAATCACCGTAAATCGTAAAATCGTAAATCGTAAATCGTAACTACGCACACCCCTGGCGACATCGCCGAAACGTTAGCCAGAATAAAGGTCGATACCAATCTTGGTCAACAGCTGCAGTCAACTTCATATCATCAGTGCTAACAATGCCAAGATTTATGGAAAGTCGGACGTGGACGAAGCTCTTACTGTTCGGGACGGACGGAATCGAGTTTGTGCGATGTTCTATTGGTAGCGGATACCATCAAGGGTACCAGCTGCCGATTGTGAAACGTGGCAGTGCATGGTAGCTTCCATGAAGAAGGAGTTGCTCATCTTCATTGGATTGAGGGTAAAATGGACTCCAAAATGCACCCTAACATTATAGAGACCGTTATTTTGACATATGCTCGCAGCGCTGGCCTCCGTGGGTTTTGTTTTCAAGCAGGATTATGACTAGAAAGACAAATAGAAACTGCTAACCAACTGGCTCCGCGAGAACAACGATCCACTGCTGCCGTTGGCGTCGCAGTCTCACAACTCCAATTGATTCGAAAGTCTGTAGGATGGACTTGGGCGTCAAGATGAGGGCCTCGGAGCTCACAATGAGCGAGAAAGGTTTATCCAGCAGAGGATGGCATTGGAGAACACACCACAGGAGAAGATCGACAAACTCGTCGAATCCACGCCATCCACGCCACGCTGATCCCATGCCCGTCAAGAGGTTTGCAGCAAGGCATGACTGTTGTAGTTACTGTATTTCTCCTTATACAAGTTGTCACGAATCGTTTGTTGCCGCGAATCGATCACGATCGCTCCTCGTCTGACTGGTCTCCCACGGTGTGTCCTTCCGCGGTGATCAAAGATGAATGCCGGCCTGAGAAACCCCCACCTAGAGGTCCTACCGAGGTGCCGGGTGCACTCCCGCTCTCCGGCAGTATAGCCACTTCATTCGTCTTACAGGCGCTCCCACGAGCAGCCGCTAGCTTGGGGGGACGCGAGCCGGCGCTGCAGGGTGCGCCGTTTGGTGCTTATCTCTATTCCATTTAACGGAGCTCTCACTGCGGGCCCTTGAGCCACTGGTATCTTGGGCAAATCACTGATGACCGGCCATGGAAGGTCGCGTGCCCGGCAGGGTTTCTGTCACGGGTTTGCGACCCGACGAAGCACTCTAATGATTGGGCAAACCGGAGAGCCATCTCCTATACTTATTATCTGCCAATTCATCAGTCTGTATCTGATATATTCATGTAGTGCTAATAAATATATTATTACATTGTCTTCGGCAGTGGAGCAGTCTGTGAGTCACCTTAGTTACTGCTGGGGTTTTGGGGCAGTTCGTGTTGTTGTTGGGTCCTATGTATCCGTTGTGCACTGCATGTCATTTATATACGAGTTGACCCACTTGGGTGCTAGACCCCTACGGGCGTCCCAGTAAGGGCGTCCATAGCCCTCTCAGGCCCACAGGGAGGCGATTAAGGCTGGGGCATCCTCGCCGGGTCCCTTTCCCACAGTCGGGCTCCCTCTTGTAGTTGGGTGGTGCCGTTGAGCGGTTCAGGACCCAGGGCATGTATGCCAGACCGGAGGTCGGGCTACCGAGTTCGCAGCAACTGTTTTAAGAATGAAAATTTATATAAGGTTTGAACAACGAAGATGGAGTTTAGCCGAATAAAAATTAAATCATTTCTAGGAAACTGAAAATTAGCATTTTTATCACATTTGTAGATTAGCTTTCATTGTAAAAAAAGTCAGTCCAAGAGTTTATAAAATGTTACCCTCAAAACGTAAAAATACATACTTCACTGACTAGTACTGTATATTGAAAGATCGGCGGTGGACTTCAACCCTCGATACCTTCACTCTCTTATCGTCTCAACCTTCGCGGACGCTGCTCTGCTCCTCTAGTCTCTTCAACGACATTTTAGAAGCTTTCAATGTGCTCTCTGCTGTGAGGTCACCAAAGAAGCTCAGTGAAGGACGAGTCAAGAGACTTCAGATTGACCATGGTGACTCGGTGTCATCCTACGCACCAGCTGAGGTGGAGAGGAAGGTCAAAGCACGAAGGGTGAGATGCCCACTGGGAGTAATCCACCCCTTTCCTTGTTGTACTAGAAGCAAGTTTCAGCACGAGATCGGCGATTCCAATCTTGTGCTCTCCAGTCGCTGCAATACCTCCGTGACGAAGTTGGGGTGAAGAGGCTGCAGTATGAGCAGTTATTTATCGGTACTGATACTCTGTTACTTGGCCAGAATCTAGAGAGTAGCTTAATCAACCTATATGATCGACGTTTGCATTGATTTGTTTGCAGTGTAACATAGTTCTAGTGCAGATAAGTAACTTGTGTGAATTCGAAAATGAAGAGTTTTGAAACAGGTGCTTCTGAATGTTCGAATTGTTCTGAAATTTTCATGGCAGTCCACCATACGGGTTCGGTTGTTGGCCCGACGCAAGCAGAGGTGAATGGCTGTGGCGAACAGAGAGTGTACAAGCTGCTCCACCCCATCAAATCAAAAACAACTATACACTATGGCATTACGAAGAGACACTCAAGAAGAAGAACTGGCGTTCGTCCTCATATACGTATTAACATTGTTCCTATAGAAGGACCATTAAAAACCACTCATGATTGAAAATAATTTCATCGTGAAATTATCTGTCTCCACTGGTCAAAACTCATGGAAGTCACTATTGAGTTCTGCGTTCTGCGAAATACGCAACACCATTAAAATCCCGCGTCCGCATCCTTGGGAGTTCCGCCCTGAAGCTAATCGTAGGAGAGTCAATTGCTCGTTCAAAGCATTAACAAAAAGGTACACCAAACGGTATGGTGGGCGCCCCAGTGTTCTATTGATATCGATCTACCACTACATAATTGAGTTAGGTGCCCGCGCTGCAGATGATGCGTATCTCACGCAGGTTAGAAGTCTGCGTGAGATACGCCTCATTGAAGAGGAGACACCGTCGACGTACGAAGAGCGGCCGCATTCAGAATTGAACATGGGGTGGCCGAGAAAGCGTAGCCTCCTCCTGCTTGACACAGCAGCATCGGCGCGCGTTTCTAAGCGTCCTGATTCCCAATACGTGTCACCGATGCCTGCCGTGAGCGTAGGAGGGCCACTAAGGGAGTGATGGAGAAGGGAAGTAAGGGGACCTCTAGGGTGGACCTGGAGAGCTATCAGGAAGGAAAGAAACATCCTGGAGACCAGGACGGGGAACTAGCAAGAAGAGACCAGTAAGAGGGTCAATAGTGGAAACAAGGAAGTGGGCTAGGAGTTGCGACCAGGGACGTGAGGAGAAGTGGAAGATCAGTAGAGGCGGACCAGCGATTAGATCCAGGTAGCGAAGGGGCACCTGCCGTCCGGATCCGGAAGACGTGTCAACGATATCCGGAAGCACGAGCTATTGGGCACGAGAACGAGCAACCTGTGTGCAGAAGTACTGCGCAGCGCAAACAAACCAGTGGCGCTACCGGACGGTCCGGAGAGAATGCCTGTGACGAACGCACGGAAGTGGTGAACGGTTGAAGCTAATAACTTACACAGCAGATCCTGTACGTTAGCTAATTTCAAGTTTTACAAAAACTACTTTCCGTAAGTCAGTGATGCTGCAAAGTAGCGGGAAGCGCGTAAGGCGAGACACACCGTTAGGCGTGTCGGAGCAGTTGTTCCGTAGAATCTGTTAGTCACTATTTTTTCTAGCGATTATAGAGAAACGTTTTACTATAGCAGCGTATCTAATTTTCGACGACTTCTCGACAGCCTCTCTAATTTTAGCTGATAGCTCCAGAGGCCTTCTAACTTGTCTTGCCTAATTTACCAGAATCATGCCACTCCAATCATCGCCCTCTCGATCCCTCTCATTGCGCACCGCTGATTGGGTAGGGTTATGACATCCCGCCGATTCCCTTCTCTTCACGTTGACGATAACGTCATTATAATAGAATGGTGAGATCTTGATCGTGAATCCACTGCACATCTCTTGGAGAACTCCGATGTACTGAGCAGGAACTATAGCTGTGCTCTTCAAAATTTTCGAATATTCGAATGGTTTGAATGTCCGGAATTTTCGCGTACTCGAATTTGAATATATTCGAAAGGTGTTGTTTTTATGAATATTCGAATTCGATTACGTTCGAGAAACGCGACAATTTGAATGTTCGAATCCGAATACTCAAATTCGGATGAAACTCATTCGAATGCCTATTCGAATAGGTCATTCAAGCACAAGTATAGTAGGAACGCCCTGAGTGAGCAGTGCTTCGATGAACGTTTCGACGGAGACGAATGCCTTCTTCTTATCGAATAACGCGAGGCACAGTGGCATACTCTCGAGATACTTCGATGTGCCTCGTACATAATTGTGAGTATGTGGTCGTGCGTGCTGAATCCTCTTCCGAAATCCTCTTTCAGCGTTCTGGCGATCGTATTTAAGCGGACATGGGTGAACAACTTGTGGATTAGGAACAGCAGGCAGATGGGGGACAGTTATCGATGTCGTTCTGGGGCCGGATTCATCAACGAATTACATTACTTTAACGCAGAATTGTAAGCTTATCAAGGGATATGGTGAACGATAAGCCCATTATCTGAGCTTTTAACGCGGCTTATCGCTCACCATATCGCTTGATAAGCTTACAATTCTTCGTTAAAGTTACGTAAGTCGTTGATTAATCCAGCCCCTGGTAGTCGAACCGCATTTATCAGTTGCAGCTAAAGCGCGTTTGCTACGTGTACAACTCACAAGGTGGATCCCCATTTGAGGCCTGCATACAGCGTCGTAGTAGGATGCTGTACCAGACAACCATAGGGTCAAACCGGTGCTGTAGAAGAAATTGGGGCCGGATTCACGACTTACAGCAATTTAACAGAGAAAATTACAGCCAAAATCCCTGATAGCGTGGCTTATCAAGCAATATGGTGAGCGATAAGCCGCGTTATCTGAATGTGAAATTTCCGCTGTGAATACTCTGTTTTCCGACCCTTGGAATCCGACCCTTGGTTTCGAATTGATAGGCATTTATCGCATCGGGAAAATACGGTGTGCCTTATTTTCTACTTCAAAAGAATCATGAGCGGTTTTGAGGGTAAGAAGACTTTCTCAGCTGGGGCCAGATTCATCAACGACTTACAGAGATTTAATGGAGAAACCACTACCAAATCTTCTGAAGAAAAAAAAACGCGAATTAACGCGACATATCAACAGGCGACATGGTGAAATGTTGGCGTTATCAGGAATCTCTGCTGTAATTTCTCCGTTAAATCTCTGTAAGTCGTTGATGAATCTGGCCCCCGGATGTGATTTTCGGCAACGGTTGAACTTCTCAACAGGTATGGACGAGTACGGAACTGAAACGTGGTTTGAATTTGTGGAGCCGGAGATTCTTCCGTGGTGGTATTTCGTGCTTCCAAGTCTGTTTTTTCGCTTTTCAACTTCAAATGTTCGAATCAAGCCGAAAGTGAGGAAAGCTCCAAAAACGCTTTTCGATCTCCTGATGTGTCTGTTGTTGCTGGCCAAAAAAGATATGTACATATGCGTAGGCAGTAAAATAGTGCAGGCTTACCAGGATACTATCTCAACGGTAGGTCGGAACGGCGCAAATGTTGTATATGAGCAGAACCGCCTCTCTCTGGGTAGTAACAAACTGCAGGTATCTCGACCCCAATACAACTCTGCGCAGAGTTAGGGGCGACGGAAGTCGCGGGTTGGCGCCCTGTTGATTCACGTGCTCCACAGCTGACGGGCGCGCGCGGGATGAGAGCTCGTATCGCGGCCAAGCGCAGCGCTCAGGTTGCCTAATAGGGAAGAGCTCGGGCTCGTGAACGAAGGGTGGGGGTTTGGATCCCGTAGACTGCGTTTGTTTTGCACTTTTGCAAAATCCATGTTTATCATATAGGTAATCCAACTAGGGGTATAGTGTGTTATAGAGCTTGTTTACATATAAGATATGCTTCAAACTACAGATTAGCTAAAATGTTCACTTCTGTGTGTCACTTATTTTAAGCCTATTTTGTGTGAAGCTATAGTTATGTAGCGATAGATATTTTGTGGCACTAGTTAAAAGTCCCGACTCCACCGACAAGACTTCGGTCAAAAAAAATCCGCTGAAACTTCGTCTAGGGGGTTATCTGGGGTGCTGATCACGAATCTGACATCCGTTTTTCACGATTCGGCACGAGAGATAGTATCCTGGTTAGTCCGTGGAAGCAAGTGTTTTGCCACTATCTCCTAAATTTGGTAGAGCCTGTGACTAGCATGGTGTAAAGAGGCACACGAAGATGTCATTCTGTGTTACTCGTTTCGTGGCTCTACCCTCGCAAATTAATGAAACAGTGCTATTCGGACGTCTAGCCCACTAGGTTCGGAGTTGGATGACTGATTGCCGTATGCCATGTAAGAGACAGCATGTTCACGTGATGTTAGAAGCAGGAAATTGATACGTATGTAAAAGTTCCTTTAGAAGAGCTGGACTACAAATAGGTGAGTCCAATAAATCTCGGCGTTTTGCCAACGAGCCTCTTTTGCTGTTCCTCTGTTTAGGCTCCCTCTCCAGACTAGGATTCGGAATCTGAGTCTATCTGGGCAGCCAGGCGGGTGTAGTTTACTTGTTTCCACATGTTGCTGGCCGTTTATAGTGTTTCGTTATGTCGAAAAGTCGTTTAAGAGCGGCCACCACCAACTAGGATTGCACCTATGCAAGAATGCAAGAAATCTGACGATGAATCTTGAAGAGCAGCCAGCTATCTTATCATAGAGACCACGTGCTGCTGTCGTGTGTCGAAATAAAAATGCAAAACGTGCGGCGTGACGTAATGTCCCTCGCCTTGTCTTGTGGTATTCTACGACACTGGCGAATCGCAGTGACCGCGTTAACTTTCGCGTTCACCTCGCTGTCCAACAATACCCCTTTTGCGACAAAAAACACAAAGGACAATGTACGGTACTAACTAAACAGCACGCATTTTACTTCTATTCTCTGTTATAAAAAAGCGTATCTGGCCCATACGTCTGCTGTGCCAACCCGATGGACAATACAGAGATTTAGCCTTTCAAGGCAAGTCTGGAATCAATCCATTAAAGGGATGAAAGGCTTGGCTTTTCTTGGCGAGGACCTCCGAACTAGGAGTCGACCTGATGTGCATGTGAAAGCTGGCGCGTGCTCGGAATGCCTACTAGAGCCTTCTCTTGAGACAGTACCGGTAGGGTTCTGATGCTGACTGGCGAAACAAAGGGCGGTCGTTGGGAGTGGTTGTCGAGTCCACATTTTATCAACAGCACAAGGAACACGGGTAGTCAGTATTCAGTGCACCCCACATCGCGCGGGTTCCGCATTCGTCTCATCATTACGCAGTACCGGCTTCTTCTCCTTCTTCTTCTCCTGAGCGTTTAGTCTCGCGCCGTCGCAGGCTCCGCTGTCCTTGTGATCTGTTGCCACCTCATCCTATCAAAGGCGTCATCTGCCGTGGCGCCGATTTCGGCGAGATCTCTCATGATCACGTTCTTCCACCTCTTCCTTGGTGCTCCTCTCGGACGCATTCCGGGTGTCTCGAAATCTAGGGTCAACCTTATGAGGTGATTCTCTGGTCTTCTGAGGACGTGTCCATACCACCTCAGGCGCTGCTCCCTCATCTTCAGCTGGATCGGGGCTGTCTTCATCACTGCCCTAACATCCTCATTTCGCACTCTGTCCCGACGGTTCCATCTACATGCCCACGTCGCCATATACTCATGAACTATGCCGCTTTGTTTGCTTGATTGATTGTGTAAGTGCTGCTGGCAAGGAGTTCCTTCATAGGACATTTTTCGACTTCCATAATTTGGCTTCGTATTCTTTTCGATGTTAACAGTAGTTTGGACCATCTACGATCACTAGAAATTTTATATCAAAACTACAAAGCTAGTATTCTGACAAAGAGAGCCTCCTGAGTGGCCTGAGCTTTTGCGATGCAATTTTTAAAGGGTGTAGGATCCCGTGTGGGGAATCCAAAACCATAGCTACTTTTTTTCGGAATGCTCTTCTGTGGTCGAAAAAAACCGTCTAGACGCGTGAGCGCGCAGCATAACGCCCTGCTGCCACCCCACGGTATTTGGTCCATTGGTGTAGTGGTAACAGGGTCGCCTCTCGGGTGCACCGAGCGGGTTTGATGGTTCGGTCCTCGGTGCCGCCAATGTTTTTGCACACATCGGATTGTTATTATTATGCACTTGCGTGATCACAGGAGTCAATTTGTACACGATTTTGCTTTTAGTATTTGAACCTAGCCTTTTTGGGCTTTCGTTTAAGTTACCTCTCAATGGATCGTATAAAAATTGCATCGCAAAAGCTCACAGCCACTCTGGAGGCTCTCCTTGTGAGGGGCGCTAAATTATGTATTAACTGACCACTTGTCCTAGAGTTACTGTGTGTAGGATTATTCTCCACCTCCGGTTTAAAAATTGAAAATTGTTGGCCGGTCATCCCCAATATCGCTTTCTGCAGAGCCTTTGTCGAAGCTGCTTTTCTAACTCTGAAGACTGCTCAGTTTTTGGAGCCACAAATTAGAGAGAAAAGAAAAGTTTTAGTTACCTTCGATTTCGCTGCTGTAGTGATACAGTACTGATACATGAAATTTCTCATTCATCACGTATTTCATCTGTCGTCCCATTGATCATCGAGTTGTTCAAGTGGGCACCAGCAGCGTCTCCATACGTCGATGTCGCGTTCCAGGGTGCTCCACTGGATCCTTTTCGCTCGAGAGACACGAAGAGCGTCATATTCTTTGTTCAGGGCTTTGACGAAGAAGTCCGACCAACGCGTTGGTGGGCATCCTGGTGTTCTCTTGACATCCCGCAGAATCCAGTCGGTGTCTGGAAAGCGCATTACGGGCCCACCTAATTTTCGACGACTTGGCCCATGCGACAGCGTCTCTGATCTTCTAACGTCGGCGAAGCTCGGAAGTCTTGAGGCCTTCTCTCATTCGCGTGAGTCGTGTCACTCCGAGCGTTGTCCTCTTGATTCCACGCTGCGCGATACTGATCGCATGTTCATCCTGCTTTCGTAAAGCCCAGGTCTCTGGTGCGTATGTTAGGGCAGGGAGAACAGTGAAGTCGAAAAGGTGGTTACGGAGCCGGACGTTCTTTGTCTTCTCCACGACTCTTTCGACGCTCTTGACAGCTCCTCAAGCCGCTCGCTTCCTCCTGCCCAGCTCCGGCGCTAGTTGTTGGTCATGTTGTTTTCGCGACCCGGATGTACGTATCTGGAGCATTCGAAGATGCTCGTCCCGTTGAGCGAGGATGAGGCATCAGAAACTCGTCCGTTCCTCATGGAGATCGTCTTCGTAAGATTCAGCTGCAGTCCAACGTTCGAACGTACACGGTCGAAGCCAGCAAGCATCTGCTCCACCTGGCTAGCGCTCGGTGTTAGATGGTGTAGCTGCCGTCCGTCGTCTTGCACTCCCATGTCTTCCCATTCTAGTTCGGGAATGACGTTTTCGAGTGTGGTGCTGAAGAGAAACGGGGATATGGTATCCTCTCATCGACCTCTCTGTTCACATTGGCAACGATGTCGTTGTAGAGTAACGAGACCTCTGTCATGAATCCACTGTACAGCTCTTGAAGGACTCTGATGTACAGAGTAGTAACGCCCTGAATGAGCAGGACGTCGATGACCGCTTCGGTTTCGAGGGATTCGAATGCCTTCTTCAAGTCGATGAACGTAAGGCACAGCGGCCGCTTGTACTCTCGCGACACTTCGATGAGCTTCGTAATGGTGTGTATGTGGTCGATCGTGCTGAATCTCCGGAACACTGCTCGCTTGCATGGCTCTCCTTCGTCCAGCGTTCTGCCGATCCTATTCAGGATGACTCGAGTGAACAGCTTATAGACTACGTACGTCAGGCAGATCGGGCGATGGCTGCTGGTGTCGTGCACTCCTCTGTACAGCAAGGCGGTTCTGCTAGTCTTCCACTGAGATGTAATATGATATGTCGATATGAGGAGAAATAATAATAATGTGATAAAGAGGGCATATGCTTGATCTTCATTATATGGTGTCTATGCATTCAAGAAAGCACCTTCGCCCAAGATCTGTTGTGCTGACAGCCCCT
The DNA here is from genome assembly GCA_947359475.1 of Heligmosomoides polygyrus bakeri. NCBI lineage: Eukaryota > Metazoa > Nematoda > Chromadorea > Rhabditida > Heligmosomidae > Heligmosomoides > Heligmosomoides polygyrus. The sequence goes on from OX375869.1 coordinate 74,573,687, forward strand.
TCAGTGACAAACTCGTGCTGTTCTGTGAAATGTCAAGCCACACAACATCTTTAGTCGGGTAAATAGTAACTAGGTGCTGTAAAGAGCACCGATAAGTTGGCCTGAAAACTTTCAGCTACGCGGAAACTAGGCCACTTACAAGGAAAGATATTCCAGAAGAACGAGACGAACTAGGAATACAGATTCTGGCAGAGCCAGTAATACTCAACGAATCTCTGCACAGCTTTAGAGTATGTTGCGAGAGTGTGTCTACAAACTCAAGCAATTGTGTTGAAACATGCAAACAGTGATCACTGAGCTTTCATCGTGTTCGGTACTCTAAAAGGCCAGTTTCTTACTAGTGGGACCATTATCTAATTGAGGCGTTAGCGGTGAAACTGAGCTGATGAGTAATGTTGTATATTTCAAGTGTTAAGATTCCTACATTTCTATTAGACAAGATTTATAACTTGCTGATTGCAGTGCACTGGAGTGTACCAAAATTTTTTATAACCGCTTGCAAATTAAAACGCTGGTCTACGACTACATTTCTAGTCATACAAAAGCATTTGCTACTGAAAAATGGATCTTTGGGCAGAATAATTAGGTCGTGTGATAATTTCGAAATTTTCTGTTTTCTGTTTTCTGATTTTCTGGCGTTTTTGGCTTTTCTGTTTTCTGGGAAAATTTTCAAAATTTCCGCCCATGCTGTGGAATCATGCTCATCCGATGATGAAGATGGTGATGAGAGTGATGATGCAGAAGAGGAAACGTGGACCGAAGATGCCTTCATCTACGACCGATTCACTTTCGACAAGGAATGTGGCTCCCATACAGACGTCGAAGATTGCAAGACCCCTATCGACTACTTCCGTCTCTTCCTGAATGACCAGTTGCTAGACCTCATAGTGATAGAGACGAACAGGTATGGATATCAGAAGATGGCGAAGAAGAATAGAATTTGGACCAAGACCTCCTCTCGTGAACTCAGGCATTTCATGGGCATCTGTCTGTATATGGGAATTGTACGGCTTCCAACGCTTCGGAACTATTCGGGACTGATCCCGTTTTTGTCACTCCTGTGAGGAAAATTATGGTCAGAACCCGGTTCGAGACCTTGCTAACTTCTCTTAATTTGCTGATAATGAAACTTCGGATAAGACGAATCGCCTCTACAAAATCTAGCCGCTGTTGGATCTGCTAAATGCCTCCTTCCAACGCATGTACAACCCATGTAAGGAGCTCTGTATTGATGAATCAATGGTGCCTTTCCGCGGGCGAGTCATGTTCCGGCAGTTCAACAAGTCTAAGAGATACAAATACGGCATCAAACTTTTTCGGCTCTGTTCCAAAGGCGGATGCGCACAGAAAGTGAAGGTTTATGCTGGAAGGAAGATCAGAACGGCAGACAGTTTAGCTGAAATGTGGTCCTGAAATTGATGGACGGTTATTTGGACGAAGGTCAAGATCTCTGAACCGAGAATCGGTACACAAGTCTGCCACTGGCTAGATCATTGCTCACTAGAAGTACCAACCTTATTGGAACGGTAAGAAGGAACAGTAGAAGTATCCCGCCAGCTGTGAAGGACAAGAAGCTGGAAAAGGACGAACTGTATCTCCAGCAAAATAACCAAGTATACTTCTGCTGAAGTGGAAAGACAAGAGGGGTATCTTCAAGCTCTCGACGAAACACGACGGGTCCCGCTGCCTCAATGGAAAACCTCAGGTTGTAGAACACTACAACAAACTGAAAGAATTCGTAGACCATAGTGATCAAATGGCCGCATATACTCCATTCGTCAAAAAGACCACCAAATGGTATATGAGGTTGTTTTTCCATCTGGTGACGCAGACTGTGCTAATTAACTCTTGGATCCTTTACTGTCATTCTAGAACAATGCGTTTTAACGACTTCAAGATTGAAAACACCAAAAAATTGATGGACTTAGATGGAAACCTGCCAGATACAGGCAAAGAAGCGTAAGCTGATGGAAAGAGAAAATCTCCAGAGCGATCAGCGAAGACAATGCCGAAGCTGCTACCGTAAGATGTCGAACAAACACGACGTCAATATGCCAAAACCCTTCCCAGGAAGACCAGAACTTAATGCAATGTGTGCCAAAACTTCATCTGCTTGGATTGTTTCCAGGAGGACCACAAATCATGTTCTGCTCCATAGGTTTTTCATTGTGCTGTATTGTTTGTTGATGTGAATAATTAGCAGCCAAAGGAGATTCTTGAGGACAATGTTAGATGCAGATACCAGTAAACAGTGTTTGTAATATTATGCCATCTAGTAGCCAAAAACTACCTATGAAGTATTTTTATAATGGTGTCATATTGCATTATTTGTTAGATATGAAAAAAGGTAACCAATGAAGTTTCACATGGACCATCTTGACTGTAGATATAAGTGGACTCAATGGTTAATATTATGCTATTAAATGTTTGATAACATTCCAAGAACCATTTTTATGATCGTGTCCGACGACGTCGTCGGACAATGTCCCGGCGGCAAAAAAAGTGTCCGACGGCATCGTCGGGCAATGTCGTGAAAGGGTTAACTCCCATTACTTGAGCCAGGCTGCATTTATCCGCTCCCTGACCACCTGGTCCACACTTCCCTCCTCGGATAGGTCGCTTCCGTGGTAGTGGAATTCCTCCACCTTCTCGATTGATTCCCCTTGGCAGTCTAGTATCAATTCGGTGCACTGCTCAGAGCTGATGAACTTCGTCTTCTTCACGTTCAGCCGTAGGCCGCTGTCTGCGAGGGCTCTCTGCCAAAGCTGCAGATTCTCCTCCAGCTCCTGGTTGTCGGCTACTAGGGCGATGTTGTCCGCTAGATGATCGTCCTAAGGGGCCTTCCTCAAGCTGGTTCACTATAGAGTCAAGCGTCAGCAGGAAGAGGAACGGACTCAGAGCCGACCCTTGATCCACACTCCTCCACTGTGATGTCCACGTTCCTTGCCACCTCGTGTGGAGTTCGCATCGTCGCTTTCGAGCCTTCGTACATGTCCTTTACGACCGTGATCAGACGTTTCGCAACACCCCTCCCTCGAAGGGCTTTCCAGAGTACGACTTAGGGTAGCCTGTCGTAGGTCTTCAGGTCCAGAAATGCCAGGTAGTATGGCCTTCGTTTCTCCCGACAATTCTCCATCACTTGACGAGCGATGAAGGTGGCGTCCGTGGTAGACCTCTCGGCCATGGAGCCCCACTGCACCTGGGAGGACCATCTCCCTCAGCCTCGAGTCGACCAGTCGTTCGTAGATCTTCATCGTGTGTGATATTGATCATTCTGTAGTTGAAGCATTCGGAAGCGTCTCCCTTCTGCTTGAAGATGGGGACTGTGGTGCTACCGGATGACTGCAGGAACAACACCATAGTCCCCATCTTCAAGCAGAAGGAAGACGCTTCCGAATGCTCCAACTACCGAGGGATCAAACTGTTCTTACGATGAAGATCTACGAACGACTGGTCGACTCGAGGCTGAGGGAGATGGTCCTCCCAGGTGCAGTGGGGCTTCATGCCTGAGAGGTCCACCACAGACGCCACCTTCATCACTCGTCAGGTGATGGAGAAATATCGGGAGAAACGAAGGCCATGCTACCTGGCATTTCTGGACCTGAAGAAGGCCTACGACAGGCTACCCCGGGTTGTACTCTGGAAAGCCCTTCGAGGGAGGGGTGTGCCGAAACGTCTGATCACGGTCGTAAACGACATGTACGAAGGCTCGAAAGCGGCGATACAAACTCCACACAGTGTGACAAGGAAAGTGGACATCACAGTGGGAGTACATCAAGGGTCGGCTCTGAGTCCCTTCCTCTTCTTGCTGCTGCTCATTACGCAGTACCTGCAACAGTGCGTAAAACGTGAACACGTGGATGATTCCAGCGAATTTCCTAAAGCTATTCACCAAAATTGTTAAACAGGCATATATCTCTGTGTCACTGGCGAAGACGGAAGTGAACGCCACACTTTTGCGGCAGAACGACGGCGCGCAACGAAAATGGGCCCGAAGACCATTAGGCCTTTGGTATACTCCCGTCCTTAAATGCCGAACGCCGGAATTTTCGCTTCCTTCCTTCACGCAGTGTCAGATAATCTTCTAGTGCCTCCAGAAACCAGCCTGCTCTTATTTCTTTACATACATTTACGTACATTTGGTCTTTCATGACACGTTCTATCAGTTTTACCATCAGGCCCTGATCCATCAGAGAGGGAGACGATAAATCGTTGCCTCAGAGTTACCTAACTGGCTCATTGCAAGAAACCTAACGGCCCTTGTGATTCACGGAGAACGCGGTAAATAATGCCGCGCATGCGTCCGACTACACTTGGCAGTGCGCCCAACTCGCTACCACTGGGTAAGGCATTAGCAGTAGAGCGTTACCGGCACTACACAGCTTGTCTACCCGACGCTCTAGCCGGGTAACCGCTTCAACGGCTTTCAGCGGGCATTTACCAAGCCGCGCGTTAACGGGTCAGCTCATGCCAATGCAACTTATTAGCAATCTACTAGCCGCTGGTCTCAAGAGATATGGAATCTTCATATTTGAGTTGTCACCTGACCAGCACGCCACACGAGCCGATGCATGCCTTTTCAACTTATCCCGCTCTCGCCGTTTTGACTGGTTGGACTCACTCATTACAGGTGATGAGAAGTGGGTACCGTATGTGTCACATACAGCAAGCATGATTGGATTCCAACAGAGGAGAGGAGAAGCCGCCAGCAGTTCCCAAAGGTGATCTGCCCCCGAGGAAGGAGATGCTGAGTGTTTTCTGAGATGTTCATGGTGTTGTGTACTCTGGAAGCTTCTCCCTTCTGGTGCCATCATTAACAGTCAGGTGTACTGCAACCAACCAAGAACTCAGCCACACTGTTTAAATTGGACGCCCACAACTCGACAAGATCTATTTCTGCGGTGACAGTGCAAAACCGCATACTTCAAAATGATCCGCCAAAAGCTCCAAAAATAATAGGATGGGGAGTGGTTCCCCACCCACCTTATTCAACAGACCCTGCCCTAACTGACTACCATTTGTTCCGATCACTAGCTCACTCACTGTCTGGAAGGAAAACGATACGATGATCGAGCGGCACTCAAATCTGACCTTCCTCACTTTTTCGAATCCAAACCCCTTTCTATCGCCACGGCACTCATTCCCTCCCGGAACATGGAGGAGAGCCATCGACGAAGATGGGCGACATTTCGATGAGTAAGGTAGTTTTACCAAAATGTATAAAAATCTAAAAAATCTTTAAAAATCGCAAGAACATGTGAATCTCCCTAATATCGGCTCAACACACACCTTTCTAAAAAATCGAAATATGATTCTATGGTAAAAAGGCCACTTGTTCCTACAATGTGTATACAGGCCTTAAAAATCGAAACTTTAAGCGAAAGTCTAGCTTGGAATGAATAGTGGAACGTAAACAATGTACATATGCAATTAGGTAGGAGTTAAAGAATGGATATTAGCTCTGTAGTAGAGGAAGGCTCGCCTTCTTAACCAGCGTACTTCTAGTGGACATGTTTATGGCCGTGATTGTACTTTGCGGACTCCTGTACGTTGTTCTGAAGAGAACAGTTGAAACTGAAACCATCGCTAGCCTCGAGGTATGTCGGGCGGTTAGCATTGCTCACATCAACTGTACCGCTCGCACCAACGGACTTTCAGGATGCACAAAGCATACAAACTGTGAAGTGGCATCTAGAAGAAGAACTTGCACTTGAGGCGAAAAAATACCTAAGGAGAGATGAATTGGCAGCAAGAGGAGGAAAGGTAGATTTAACTGTTCATGAAAAGACCTGATGTGAGATAGCCTTCAAGAAAACGGTGTAGGTGCTTTCAGGGTATAAACGGAAGATTAGAATATTCAAAACACTTCCGTTTGTCTCGGCATATGTAGCTCTAATCTACAAATATAGTAGAATATTTATTTTTACAAAATGTATTATTACATAATATGGAGGGCATTACCATCTTCCGAATATGGATCTGAGTTCATCTACCGCAATGATAAGACTACCGGCGACTAGAACTCTGCGGACAACCCTGCTTTTAATCTATTCACCGAAGGTTAGGCAATACATTAGAATGGGAGGAAAGTTCTAGCGTTTTTTGCGCAAGCGTTTTTCGTTCCTTTGTTACTGAATCAATACTCGATTTCACACTTTTATATATCGTCTAATACGAAACACTTCGATCTATCTAAAAGAATAATTTATGTTCGCTATGCTTAATAATTGTGTTTCTTCGGAGACTTATTGAAGTATGTCGGAAAAGCAATTCTGAACGATGTTTAAATTTCCATTTCTTATATCAGTATCAAACTGGGCCAGTCCGCCAAGGCAGCCCGGCAAATCAACCATGTGTGGGGACGCAGTAGCGGGTGGGGGAAGAGGACCTTGCAACGGTGGTTCGAGTAATTTCGTTCTGGAGATTTCTTACCTTGAAGGTGTACCCCAAAGCGGCAGACCTACAGCAAATCAGTAGCCGCATCCTGCTCCCGGCTTCATACAACCCGGTCGGTATTCATGAACCGCCGGGAAGCGGGAGCAACCGCGACGCGCGAGTTAGATTCGCAGCGGAGGCGGGAATTGCAAGATTTCAAAAACCAATTTCTCAAATTACCGCTGTCTCAACCAGGGATGAGCGGATAACGAAATTTTGAGACCCGGATTACGGACAAGTTTGCCTAAAAATGGCCGGATAACGGAAACACGGATAACGAACAAGCAACAAAAATTAAAACTGGCTTTAAATCGCTCGAATCTCAACAGAATATTAGATGTTCACGTACTGTCAAGTTACATGCCATCTCTCACCATTTTAAAAGTATTTTGAAGAAAAAAAGGTGAACTGTTACCGATCTTATCGGCGAGAAAAGTGGCACGATCCCAATAGAGAAACCAAGACTATTTTGGGCCATGTTCTGAGGAGAGGGGGGGGGGGAGTACGGCTTCTGTCACTTACTTGATTTTAAAGGAATCTCATAATTGATCTGAAACATTGACAATGAGTAGTTCTTTCGTCGGATGCGCCACGCACTCTATTTCTCGCAATACCACTTCTTATACATAGCCAGTCGGTGGTCATTTTACGAGCAGGTCCTGCGTGGAAAAGAAGAGATCGTCAGCGAAATAGGATTGAACTCCGTAATAAACAATAAAATAAAAATAAAACTGAAGGTATGTGTAAAATTAGAAATTATTTCCTCAATAATAGAGTAGTTCCAAAATCTTCGAAAAAGTCTACAAATTGTTATCACAATCCTTCGGCCATTTCTTCTTGTAGTCTATCTTCGTCTCATCTTTAGAGAATATGGAGGATTAACTTAACCTAATAGTCGCACGTCCAACGCTGTGCGCTACGTCCTGGGTGCGCCGTGCACGCAGAGGTGTCGTAGAAATCGAACAAACGAGTGAAAGGATAGAACGTCACGAAGGTGACTACACTAACAACGGGGCATTCCCACATGGCGATCTGTGTGTTCGATTTATTTACATGAGGCAAAATTAAAAATTTAAATGGTGCAGTTATAAATTGCATCCAATTATTTTAAATTGCTGGTTATAAATTATAAATTAAATTGTTATAAATTATTTCGTGCACCCCGGACAGTTTCGCGTTCGATTACCTCAGATATAGCAATACTGTCAAACAACAGTAGTGGTTCTCAAGCTGTGGAACTAGGCTGATTATGCAAACCTTATTCGGTTGATGGTTCTGCGCAACCTGCTTGTTCATAGCGTGGAAAAGGCAAGAAGAGTCAAAGAAATTACTCACCTAATAATCATTTTTTAATTGAGCTTTGAAGAAGGAAAAATTAGTTGACTGATGAGTAAAACTCCCCATCCGACAATGTGAAAACAGGCGACAGAAGAATAAGTTACCGTCGGGTCGAAATAAATGTAGGTGAATAGGAATTGAATGAATCTCGCTATTGTATACCTGAAAGGGTGGCTTATCAGCATTTCGACTGTTTCCAAAAGGTCATTTAGGGTGCTTTACGTGTCCATCCTCGCGTTTGGCCTCTTTAACTTCAAAAAAGGAATAGTTTTAAATTGCAATTTGTGCTGTGAAATGATCTATAAACGAGTAGTTTCTTAAGCGCTCCTTGTTATCTCCAGCCACTGAAGGTGGTCGTGCCGAAACATCAGCCGAGTGGAGTGGCAAAAGACTGTATTAAAATTTTTTTAATTAATTTAAACAATTTAAACAACAACAATTAAACAATTTAATTTATAATTTATGACAAGCAATTTAAAATAATTGGATGCAATTTATAACTGCACCATTTAAATTTTTAATTTTGCCGCATGTAAATAAATCGAACACATAGATCGCCGTGTGGGAATGCCCCGTTGTTAGTGTAGTCACCTTCGTGGCGTTCTATCCTTTCACTCGTTTGTTCGATTTCTACGACACCTCTGCGTGCACGGCGCACCCAGGACGTAGCGCACAGCGTTGGACGTGCGACTATTAGGTTAAGTTAATCCTCCATATTCTCTAAAGATGAGACGAAGATAGACTACAATAAGAAATGGCCGAAGGATTGTGATAACAATTTGTAGACTTTTTCGAAGATTTTGGAACTACTCTATTATTGAGGAAATAATTTCTAATTTTACACATACCTTCAGTTTTATTTTTATTTTATTGTTTATTACGGAGTTCAATCCTATTTCGCTGACGATCTCTTCTTTTCCACGCAGGACCTGCTCGCAAAATGTCCACCGACTGGCAATGGGAATGTATAAGTGGTATTGCGAGAAATAGAGTGCGTGGCGCATCCGACGAAAGAACTACTCATTGTCAATGTTTCAGATCAATTATGTGATTTCTTTAAAATCAAGTAAGTGACAGAAGCCGTACCCCACCCCCCTCTCCTCAGAACATGGCCCAGGAACACGTTACGAGACATATAGCGAAGATTACCCCACGTGAAGACGACTTTCGATGGCAAAATCGCCATCGAAATTCTATTTCTTGCAATTGCACACACCACCTCATTGACGGCTTCCCGACGTTCCCGACCGGTGCGGGTAGGCCGGGAGCCTCCCGCCATCGGCGCGGGAGGCTCCCTTTGCTTCCCAGCATGTTCGTGAATACGATCTTTTGCCTCCCGCCTCGCTCGCTTCCCGCGGGAAGCCTTGAACGTTCCCGGGAACGCTCATGAATACGACTACAGGACGACGACTTGAAGGCTTTCGTTGAAGCTAATCCACCGCAAACTGTCCGTGAGCTTGCGAGAGGCCTAGGAGTCAGAAAAGCTGCTGTTGCAGATAATTTGAATCGCCTTGGAAAGGTGAAAAAATTATAAACTTTGGTGGCCCATAATTTCAGTTGTCGCCAGAAATTGTCGTGTTTTGAAATCCGTTCTTCTTTGCACACCGGAATCAAAACGAGCCGCCGCTTTTGGATCGAGTCGTTACATGTGATGGAAAGCGGGTTCTATACGAAAATGGAAGGACAGCAGGATATTGGGTTGATGTCGAGTAACCCCCAGACACTTCCCAGAAGAAGACAATGGTAACAATGTGCTGGTCGGCGGCTGGCGCGGTTCACTACTTTCTGAAGCCGAACCATCACAGCAGAGTCCTACTGTGATGACGTAGACGAGGTTGCCGAAAATTGTGTGTGCAGCAGCCGACACTGGTCAACAGAAGAGGTCATTCTTCCTCACGACAACGTTTGTCCACACGTTTCGCAAATCACCGTGCGGAAATTAAACGAGCCTGGAGTTGAAGTGCTGCCTCACTGGCCATACTCACCAGAACTTGCACCAACGGACCACCACCTTTTTAAGCATTTCCAGAACATCCTCGGTGGTAGAACTCTCGCAAATCGGGACCGCGCAAAAACAACCTTTCAATCTGTCACATCTCGACCACCCTGTTTTTTTGCTGATGGAATTGCCTCCGGAAAAGTCAGCGTTGCGTTGGAAAAAGTGTGATGACTCGAATGGTGCTTATTTCGACTGAATCCGGTGCGTATAAAGAAAGTTATGAGCGTTCAAAACAGACTAGTCAAAACCGCCAGAACTTCCGGGCCAACCTAATATCAGCCACAGCAAAATCAAGTACTGATAGGTGAAATGACCAAGGCGCATATCCACGCAATCGGAAAGAATCTTATAGACCATCCTTAATACAGGATAAGGGATAGCGTTAATCCATTCCTCATTGGCATACGCCGTGAATTCTACTTCCATAAAATCTTGTTTAGCAATTTGGATGTATATTTGGCCCATGCAACACAGCCAATGAACAAGTCCGCGTTTTGTCCCCCCTGAAAGGATGAAAGCCTTGCTTGGCCTGGGTGGGCCTGAACCAACAACAGCAGCAGCCTATACCTTCGACTTCTGGCACTGCCCTGCACAGCTATAAAAAATTTGGCAAAATAGAAAAGAAAGGTATTAACCCGTTTTAGGAAGGAAATGGTGCTGGTGGCGATGTGCGTTCCTCCTCGTGGTGCCACTGGAAACTGCTCGCTTCTGCGAGCTAAGCCAAGCACGGACATTCGAATGCAGGCGACAGGCCCTGGTGACAGGCCGGCCTACGAACAACCCAATGTCACATCGTATGGGTGTATGTCAGTTCATGTTTTTCGAGATAATGCTACGGCGTCCGCGGGAGCCGACGCGCACTCGCAAAGCCCGGCGAGTGTGAGAAGTATGCGAGGGTCCCTGGTGCGAGAACGGCATCGGGGGGCAACTGAGCTAGTCCGAAGTTCCCGTAACGTAAGCAGGACCCGCGTAGCAACGCTGAATGTGGGTACGTTGACGGGCCGCTCGTGCGAGTTGGTAGAAGCACTGGAGCGTAGAAGAGTTGATTTCTGTGCGGTGCAGGAGACGAGGTGGTCCTGCCACAAGTCGAGATATATAGGACGTGGCTTCAAGGCCGTTCTATGTGGAAGTCCCAGGACCACCAGTGGTGTTGGTATAATCGTCTCCGAGCGTTTCCGAGACTCGATTGTAAGCGTCGAGCGCATTGACGATCGATTGATGAAGATCGTTGTCGCCGCTAAGGAGCGACTCTTCCACTTCTTCTCTGCGTATGCTCCGCAGACTGGCTGTTCCGATCAAGCCAAGGATGAGTTTTGGAGCCTGCTTGATGAGAAGACAGCAGAGGTACCGTCGAAGGACGTCATCATCGTGCTGGTGACCTCAATAGGCACGTAGGCGCTACGAAAGACGGGTACAGCTGTCATGGTGGATTCGGCTATGGGTTGCGTAACACAGATGGTGAGCGTATCTTTGAATATGCGGATTCGCAAACCTCACCATAATGAACACCGTGTTTCGCAAACGCAACTCCCACCTTATCTCGTTCTATAGTGGGAACACCAAGACGCAGATAGACTTCGTCCTTGTGAGAGATCGTGACCGAAATCTCGTCACAGACGCGAAGATCGTGCCGTATGAAACGGTCGCCCCACAGCATCGTCCGCTGATCTGTACTTTGAAGATCGCTCCTCCGAGGCTGCAGCAGGTTGAGCGATGCGGTGCTGCAAGAATCAAGTGGTGGCGAATGAAAGGGAAAGAAGCAGCTGTGATGTCTCGCGTACGGTTACCGACAGTCACGACTGTCGACGAAACTTGGAAGAAAGCGACCGACGCGATACTTCAAGCTGCGAGTTCAGAACTTGGCACTACGAAGCCTAGACGACGAAAGGTCGACATGCAGGCATGGCTGTGAACGAACGCCAATAATTGGCAAAAGTACCACGAAGCGAAAAAAGCTGCCAACAAGGCTGTGGCCGTAGCAAAAGCCACTCAATGATGTCTACGAAAAGCTTGAGTCGCGCGATGGCGAGCGGTATTTGTACCGACTTGCGAAAAGCCGTCATCGCCAATCCGAGGATATAGAGAAGTTCTTTGGCATCAATGATGAGAACGGCCATCTTCTGACAGAGCGCAAAAAGGCATTGAAGCGATGGTGCGATTATTTCGAGGGAATTTCGACTGAAGAGTTCCCTCATCCGGCCGTCCCTTCTGTGGCTCCTATAAACGGTCCCGTCCGCAAAATCACTGTGGAGGAAACTGACGCGGCTCTGAAGATGATGAAACCGGGCAAGGCGACTGGTCCAGATGACTTGCCAGCTGACTTATGGAAGTCGAAGTTCTGGTACTCTGCTGAGTGGTTGGCCAAGTTTTTCAACCAGGTTGTAGCGGAGAAGAAGGTGCCCGATGTTTGGCAGGAAAGTACGACGATTCCGATTTGGAAGAAGAAGGGCAGTCCTGCAGACTGCTCCAATTACCGTCCGATTCGCTTGCTTTCGCACAGCATGAAGATCTTCGAGCGAATCCTCGATAGCCGAATTCGCGAAATCGTCAAGCTTTCCAGCAATCAATGCGGCTTCGTGGCTGGTTGTGGCACTATCGATGCCATACATGCCGCCCGTCTTCTGGTAGAGAAGCATCGCGAGAAACTGAGACCGGTGCATCTTGCCTTTCTCGACTTGGAGAAGGCCTTCGATTGCGTACCGCGTGAGGTTATATGGTACGCCCTACGACGGCACGGTGTTCCCGAAGAACTTGTAGAGAGGGTGCAAGTGCTATACTCTTGTCCAAAGAGTCGTGTGCAAGCGGCAGCAGGAACCTCGACGGAGTTTACCATCTCTGTTGGGCTGCTCCAAGGATCTGCGCTTTCCCCACTCCTCTTTGTTGTCGTAATGGATGCCATTACGCGAGATCTCCAGAAGACCGTCCCTTGGACGTTACTATATGCTGATGACGTGATGCTCGCCTGCGAAGACAAAGACGATCTCGAGCGGGAGGTGCAAGCTTGGTGAGACCGCCTGGCCATGTTCGGACTCAAATTGAACGTCAAGACGACCGAGTATTTCACGACTGACGTGAATGAGTCCGGCTCCATTAAGATTAACGGTACTGAGCTTGCACGCACTTCGGTGTTTAAATACCTGGGATCAGCAATAGTCTCTGATGGCAGTCTGATGGTTGAAGTGAACTCACGCGTGAGTGCAGCTTGGTCGAAGTGGCGCTCGTTGACTGGAGTACTCTGCGACAGGAAGATGCCAGAGCGCTTAAAGTCGAAGATCTACAAAACCGTCGTCCGGCCGGTAGCGATGTACGGAGCTGAGTGTTGGCCTGCAACAAAGGAAACGGAAAGTCGCCTCAGCGTAATGGAAACGAAGATGCTGCGCTGGATGGCTGGAGTCACGCGCCTGGACCGCATCCGGAACGAGGCTATCCGGCAGAAGTTCGGTGTCGCGCCGATAGCGGACAAGATGCGTGAAGCTCGCTTACGATGGTACGGCCACGTTCTGCGTGGAAAGGAAGACAGCGTCCGTAAGATAGGCCTCAACTTCGAGGTAATAGGAAAGCGGCCTTGAGGGCGCCCGAAGCAGCGCTGGGCTGATACGTTACACAAGGACTTTAAAGTAGCTGGTGTCCACCCTGATCTAGCACGGGATCGGGAAAGATGGCGACTTGGCACCAGGGAAGCGGACCCCGTCATGAAGCGGGACAAACGCTGAAGAAGAAGAAGAGGGAGGAAATGGTGCTGGCCAACTCGGAGGCCATTTGTAGAGGCGATGGAAATCGTTGAAGTGTGCCCATACAGAACAATTTCATAAGAACGGTGTTACTTGGTATTATGAGCGGCTAATCGTGGTGTAATTCAAAAAAAAAACAGAATTTGGCTCTATATATTCTCATTGGTGTTGATGTGTGACGGGTTGCTACGAGCAGGAGGAGAACAATGTCAAGATTTGGTCGTCGTCATCACTGTTATTTCAAGCGTAGCTTAACCGAAATACTGTGCAAGTCTTGCTTTTTGGTTGTTCTAAGCTTTTCCTGAAGATAGGTTTGTCCTAGATCAAAACAAATCCAGCCGTGCAGAGTATTACGAGACAGCGAAGCGAACTGTGAGAAGCCACTACCTGCATGTCGCAATATTTGTGACGAATTGCAAAGACCACTGCAGCCACGTAACGTTCTACACGCGCCTAATTTTTAACTGTCAACTTTAAAGGATTTTAGTCATCTGGCCGAACCACGTGGCGGTTATAGAAATCCGGCATTCATAATTTTTACATATCCAGATGTGCACGGGTCGAAATACGCAAAAGGCGATCTATGCTGAAAATAGAACGATCCCTCTCGTGGTGCACTCCTCGACAGCTGTACCCACCCCGGGCGACATGAAAAAACTGAGTTTTCAGTTTGTTTTTGCTTTTTAGTTCGGTGGGCCTCAGTATTCTGCCGAACTAATTAAGTCTAAAGGGACTAAGCGGAAGCCTTCGACGACTAAGGTGAGTTAAGCAACATGTGTCTTCCTTTTCTGTTTCCTCTTAAAGCGGATTAGCCGAAAAAATAAAAGTGAAGAAGTGTTCGCAGAAACTTGGGTTGTCTGGATTGTTACTTTCCTTCGAATAAACCATTCGTTGCAAGGAAATTATTCGTCACCACCTATATCGCTTACCACTTGTAGGGTGAACGTCACCTCACCAACCCCCTTCAACAAGTCTGTCAGGTTCGTTAGTCTTGCCTAACTGCAAGTCTAGCACCACTACATACTGTTGCCACCTCCCTCAAGTTAGCTTGTACACCTATGTGTACACCACATTAAGGGAACTAGAATTAATGTTGGAGTTATTCAATCCGTTCTCGGAGTGCCCCTCGCATTTTACATCTACTGCATATCGTGGAGATTATGTAAATGCGTATTTGGCCTAAACTATGAATTCCAGTAGTGAGCCAATGAACAAGTCGGTAGTTATCCTTCCCAGACAAGGTTGGTACCAATTAACCGACCCCGCGGGGAAAGAACCTTGGCTAGAGTGGAGGAGAGATCTGAACCAAGATCCTGGAATTAGGTCCACGCGACAGCTGGCGCCTCCTCTGACTGCGCTACCAGGTGCCTGTACAGAGAGAAAAGAATAGCAATCTGTGTCAAACCTCCTTCTCTCTTACAGTACATTCCACGACCGACTCTCAATGAATTTTTGGTGTATTTGACGTTTCAGTGGAGATGTTGTTTCTTCAGTGTAGACAAGATTGATTTTCCAAGTCCTTATTTTAGCTTAAACTTCGGTGTTGTCGTCTTTATCAGAGCCTGGAAAAGTGATGTCACTTGAGAAACTGCCCTTCCCCCTCCCAAATGTAGTTCTGCAGAAGCCATCCAAAATGCTAAGAGACCACGAAAACGACGCTATAACAAGTCGAATACAAAGCTAACCTTATCTTTGTTAGATGTGGGGTCGGACCCAGGAGCCGGCGCAGTATGTCGCCTTCCGTGGGCTTTGGCCTCTGAGTGATGACCCGGTAAGTTCCTACAGAGGGAGGTCCCAAGGGCTCTAAGCTCATCCACCCATCTTTCGTCCTGCTAAAGTGACGGTGGACCCTTCTGTCAACATCTAACTTGGGAAAGGTTTCGACCTCCCATGGAACCTCATCAAGTTGAGACCAGGATCATTAGAAAGAGCTCGGAATGCTGATTACGAATATGGGTGGCAAATTTGCAAAGTGAAATTCCTGAACAAGTTAAGGCCTGCCGAAATCGGGGGGCCTCACCACAGGTGCGACACACCTGGCGCGAGAGTGGTGAGTCATCAAAGCTTTGTAAGAACGATGCCCGGCTACGGCGGTGGCGCAGGGGTAGTGCTCCTGCTCGACAGGGGCGGCGTCGTTGGTTCGGTTCCCGTTGCCGCCTGTTCTTTTGCAAATCATAATTTATCTTCGAAATGACCTTTTATTATGAATTACGACGCGTGTCTGATTAACTGGGAAGACTACCATACACGTTTATAAAAATGCTTGATGGCAGAAAACTGCTATGGTGACATTTTTATTTACTATTTTGCAGAAATGGAGTCCAAGCCACATATTGAACAACTGAAGGTGTTTCTAACAACTTGGCATCATGGAACAAAGCAAAAAATTTGCGAATAGTCTTACTGATTCACTGTTGTGGGCATGTTTGCAGGCTGCCAAATCACTGTGCGCCCGGACTGCATCGCTGATCTAACCTCTCGACGATTTTTTCTTCGGATCGATGGAATACGTTATGAATAGAATTGGGTCCTTTGCCATGGCAAATAGCGTGGAGTTCAACATGACCCAGAGAGGCGACCTTCTGAATGTTCTATCGCAGATTGCCCGCATGTTTTGCGCCCCTAGTTTCCAGACTTTTGAAATACTCATGGCATAAGGCAGGTTACATTGATGATCACCCAAGATGTGTTTTTCACTCCTGGTTGATATTTGTTTGATCTTGCTACAATTGACTTTGTTGCTGGTTGTAGAGAGGCTGCATGTATAAGATGTGCAGAGTGAGAGCAACATGTCCGCTTCACAAATTTTTTTGCTCTGTTCCACGAACGCCAAGGTTGTTAGAAACACCTCCAGTTGTTCAATATGTGGCTTGGACTCCATTTCTGCAAAATAGTAAATAAAAATCTCACCAGAGCAGTTTTTGCCATCAAGCATTTTTATAAACGTGTATAGTAGTCTTCCCAGTTAATCAGACACGCGTCATAATTCATAATAAAAGGTCATTTCGAAGAAAAATTATGATTTGCAAAAGTACGGCGGCAACGGGAACCGAACCAACGAAGCCGTACTCGTCGAGCAGGAGCGCTACCCCTGCTCCACCGCCGCAGCCGGGCGTCCTTCTTACGGAGCGCCCCCGATTTCGGCAGGTCTTAACTAGCTCAGGAGTTTCATTCTGCAATTTTGCCACCAATATTCGTAATCAGCATTCCGAGCTCTTTCTAAGCATCCTGGTCTCCATGGGAGGTCGAAACCCTTCACAAGTTAAATGTGGACAGAAGGGTCCACCGTCATCCTAGCAGGACGAAAGATGGGTGAATGAGCTTAGAGCCCTTGGGACCTCCCTCCGTAGGAACTTACCGGGTCATCACTCAGAGGCCAAAGCCCACGGAAGGCGACATACTGCGCCGGCTCCTGGGTCTGACTCCACATCTAACAAAGATAAGGTTAGCTTTGTATTCGACTTGTTATAGCGTCGTTTTCGTGGTTTCTTAACCTTTTGTACGGGTTTCTGCAGAACGAAGTGGCATTTGGGAGGGCAGTTTCTCAAGTGACTTCGACTTTTCCAGACTGTGAAGAAGGCGACAACGCCGAAACGTAAGCCGAAATAAAGAGTTGTATCAATTCCGGCTGCGCTGAAGAAACTGCTCGTCTATTACATCCTTTTTGCCTCTGTTGGTTGAAAGCATCAGTGCCGAGCTTACTGTTAATACCTGTTTAAGTTTCAATTCCTCGCAGAAAAGAAAAAATCCAGGAGCTGGCCTGATTTGGAACAATTTCCAGCGTTCCCGATTGTCTCAGTTTGCCCAAACTCCTTTTGAGAATTTGTAGAGCATCGGTAGTCCTGCAACATAACAGATCACTGTAGAAGTTATTACGAATCTATCCTAATCAGGAGGGGAAACTTGAATGTGCGTCATCACTCCAGTTTACTAATTCTTGCTTACATCAACCAGTGAAGACTTCTGAATAAGTTTAGTGGAGTTTGGTGGATAAAAAAATCAATCAAAAAATGAACCAAAAAATGTGTTCCCCCTGACCAGAGCTACTGTTACATTGTCTGATTCTCAGAAGCGTCTGCTAGCACCACGAGACAATCGGGAGAGGGAATTTGTGCCAAGGATGACGAGTGCGGTCCTTAACTATTAACTGTTGCGGAGCCCGCGACTCCAGGATCCGTGCTTAGCTCAAGTACCCGGAGCTGGTGACTCACGAACCACTAAAAATGCTCAGAGGGAATTTCGCTGCTGCGATCCACCAAAACACCTGTTTATGTGAGCCACTTTTTGCATATCTACAAATAAAGCGAGCTGGGGAGGGGCGTGAACGAGCAGAAATGGAAGCCGCTGCGCCCTAGTCTCCAAAGGGATGTGCCTCTTTTCTGTACGTGAGCAGCAGTTCTTGAAAATGTAGCAGCTGGTGCGCGCCATAAAAATACCTCTTAATTGTGTTGTTATTCCAAAAACATAATGCGTCCTGGGACAATCTCTGTTGCTGGCCTGCGGAAAAAGCTAACAAATGTCTCATGCAGGAACGTTCTGCGAAGGAAAAAGGCTCATCAACGAAAATGTCAAGCAGATCCAAAGTAAGCCTTTTGGGCAAGGTAACTAATCGCCACTCCTCATTCGACTAATGAAAGTGCTTTTAGACCAAAAAAAGTTTGGGAGCGAGAAGTAAACCTGAAGAGGTGAGAAGCGACTTAGCGTCTGAAGATGTACTGGCCCAACTACCGCTCCGCAACCAGTGATTATTGCCTCCATTTCGCAGTTGTGCTTGAATCCATTTGGTATATCCGAATGTAAATAATCAAAAATGGCGTTCTTCGAAAGTATTTGGAATCGAATATTCAGACAAACCGCTTTTTCGAATGTCTTCTAATTCGGATATTCGAGATTATCGAGTATTCGAAACCCATCGAATATTCGAAAAAATTCCGAGGGCACAACTGCACTCCATCCATGCCCAACGTTTGTGAAGCCTAATCATGGTTCCAAAACAGATTCTATCAGTTCAGGTTTGTTACTATGGAGCGCTTGTTGCAGACTCACCTTTTGTTAATATCATATGTATATATCTATCCTATATACCACATATACATATGTATGTATGTACCGGACTCACGAACGTGACGTTGAACTAATGGCTGATCCACATCAAACCAGCCCTGAGTTACAGCTCAGCTATACAATCCCCACTGAGCAAGCCGATCCCATTAGAAATTCTGCTCGCCTGCAACCAAAAACCTGAACTACCTTGCATGCAATGTTTCAAAGGTTCAATGAAAGACAAGAATTCTTCGACGATTGAAGTGCACTCGTTTCGGCCTTTCATTTCTATTCTGTGCTCCAGAATCCACAAAGCTTCGAGGGCCTTTCTTTATACAGATCTCATTTTCTGCGTTTCTTCTCTTTCCGCTATTCCTCACGTGTTATCTGCGCACTAAATGAGTACTTGTGGCGTTGAACTAATGGCAATGGTAAGTCTTCGCCTTCGCATCAGCCGTTGGATGTGACCTGTGTGTTGCCAATCTTCAAACTTTTTGAAGTTTCGAACTCCCTTCAGACTTTCGAAAGGATATTTTGCCGGAAACCTCAGTGGCAATGAGGCAGCAATAAAGTAGTCCCATCCATAGAATATCTGCCTGACACAGGAGATTTAGATCAGTAATGATTGTACTGTTGCTTAACAATTTTCCCATCTTGAGCAAACTAACCGTAGGGCAACAATCGCATGCTGGCCGAAGTCTCCTTTCCCATGGGATCTGGTGAGCCATCATGATGAGAAACTTATCCCCTACGGGCCATATAAAGTGGGAGAAACTCTTAAACCATATTATGCGATACTTTTAAATTCATCCAGATTTTTCACGAACAAGGCTAGAATGGTAAGAAGAAATGGAGCAAGAGAAAGCGATTGGTCAGCAACTAACGGGGAAGGTTAACGAAGTGGCCGTGGACATTTTCAAAGCGACCTGTTCAGTATTGCATGGTGTTGTCTTCGAAGCACCATAGTGGTTTCCAAATTCCCTGCAAAACCATTGCATGGTTAGCGCTTTTCTCCAGCCTATATAACATTGTTCCTTGCTTTCTTCGTCTCTTACGCAGTATGATGCCATTGATAAAAATGCTCGAGGTGAGGCGCTGGCCATTTCCTAAATAGGATGTGCGTCTTGCTGTTTCGAATTTCCCTACCTGATCGTGTGTGAGGGTTTAAAATTTACAGTTTTTATTAAAGTCTGAATCCTTCTTGCTCTCCACAACTTGCTGCTCCAAAAGTCATTTCCTTTGATTTATTGTCTTTTGATCTCGTTAGGTTTCATTCTTCATTCTAACTTGAGCACGTGTATGATTCACCATTACACGACAATTTCTACACAATGAATGTTATGGTAACGCATTCGTTTAGAAAGACAAGCCAAGCAGTCCCAAACCAAAGCTGACAGAGGAAGATAAGGTAGTTTACCAGAATTTTAGTTTTGTCTATCTCACCATTAGCATAGTGTCATTAACTATTCTTCCTACACAATACATATCGCTTTATTTTTAACGCTATCTTAATTTCTCTTGCAGCTCTACTATAGAAGCAACTCTGGGCGTCACTTTTTATTTGACGACTTTACTTTGCCGCAAACCTTTATGATGTATCGGAACTATGTAGCCACTTAGCGAAACCAAGCTTCTCCCCTAAAACCCTTACCAGAAGTCAACCCAGTAGAACAAGGAATTCCATGGAAAGCTCGGATGAACGCATTGCTAGATTGGCAGTGTATAGACTACCAGCCGTATTTTCGCTAATCTAGCCACCGGTCTGACTATGGCAAGAGCTTCGCCCTAGAAGATCATCTACACGGCTTACTCGTAGTTAAATATCAGTCACTCGGAAGTGGTATCCGCGCGATGTGATCTACTTCCAATTTACAATTGTGGGCAAAAGTCTTAAAAATCTACCAACGCTTTCTTGACCGGTCCACAATGTGTATTTTTTATGAAGCTTATTCATAACGCATCATATTCACATTATCTCAATTCCAAACGGTCTACACTGGGTAGTGTTCGATGAAGTCTATGAGTAGTGGTCTACTAAGCTACACTGTCTACTTGTTGTGAAGCCTCTCCATCTGCAGTTGAATTCGCGCGATTCCCCCTTTGGACGGTTGACTCCGAGCAGAAAATTAGAATTGGTCGTCACAGTGAGATGCCTGCTGAGTGTGTGGCCGAAAAGGGGCTTCTATTAGGTTGTAACGAAATAAATGGCACTGAACCATTGTAAATTTAAACAGTTAACATCTCGGCTTGTAGGCAAGTTTATTAATCGAAATAAAAACCTTCTGATTCTACACATCTTTGCCAACGTGACACAAGCTTTTTTATCCCAGTAGCTTAAAAATCAGAAGTTCTGGAATTGACGAAATCTTCGAAGGCACTTTCGGCATCCTGTTGGTATTTGAATATTTTCCCTACCAAGACGTCGCCAAGATGCTTGAAGAAATGGTAGTCTGTTGGGGAGAGGTCGGGAGAAAACGGAGGATGTGGTAGAGCTTCAATGCTCAGCTCATTCAATTTCTGCAACGTCATTCGTGCTACATGGGGGCGAGCATTGTCGTGCAGAAGGAGAACCGCCTTCGGTTTACCAAGGCCGGCCGGATATCCTTCAACTTTTTCATCATTTCTTCAATTTCAATGCAGTACTTCTCTGCCGTGATGGATTCACCGGGAGGGAGGAAGCTGTGGTGAATAATTCCCAGCGAACACCACCATACTGTCACCATTACTTTCTTTTGATGCAATTCCGGCTTCGCAAAAACCTTGGAGCTCTCATCGCTGTCCACCCAGTGTGCCGATCGTCGCCTGTTGTCGTATATTATCTATTTCTGTCACAGGTTACGATGCGATCAAGGAATGGGTCCGTTTCGTTCCGTAGAAGCAGTGCGGACGAGATCTCATATCGTCGGTTTCTTTGCTCCTCAGACAGCTCGTGAGGCACCCATCTTTCCAGCTTTTTGGTCTTTCCAATTTTCTTCAGATGGCAGCTGTATTGTGACTGACGCCAAGAACCTTCGCTATCTCCCTGGTACCTTTGTGTGGATCCTCCTCTACCACATCTCTCAGCTTGTCCTCTTCAACATCACTATGCCTCCCACGACCTTCATGTTCTTCCAAGCTCTCATCTCCATTCCGTAACTTCTGATACCAACGATACGCCGTCCGAATTGTGGAACATCCTTGACCGAATGCGGCGTTGATCTTCTCGTCCGCCTCCTTAGCTGTAGTGCCCAGCTTGAATTCATACAAGTAAATGCCTCGGATTACCCTTTTGTCCATCTGCAAAAAAGTCAATAAAACTCTAAAGTTTTCCCACGTTTACATAGAAGATTTGGTACTCACCGGAAGAGCAAAGTTTGCGCTTCTAAATGATATGCCACATGTCACGGTTTGTTCTTGATCAAACGCGTAAAGACGCGCCAAAAAATGGCGCGAGCCAGTGCCATTTAATTCGTTACAACCTAATATAAAGGAGCAAAAACATTGCATGGTTAGCGCTTTTCTTCAGCCTATACGAAATTGTTCCTTGCTTTCTTAGGCGCTCTCTCGTACGCAGTATGATGCCATTGATAAAATGCTCGAGGTGGGGCGCTGGCCATTTCCTAAATAAGATGTGTGTCTTGCTGTTTCGAATTTCCCTACCTGATCGTGTGTGAGGGTTTAAAATTTACAGTTTTTATTAAAGTCTGGATCCTTCTTGCTCTGCACAACTTGCTGCTCCAAAAGTCATTTTCTTTGATTTATTGTCTTTTGATCTCACTAGGTTTCATTCTTCATTCTAACTTGGGCACGTGTATGATTCACCATTACACGACAATTTCTGCACAATGAATGTTATGAGAACACATTTGTTCAGAAGGACAAGCCAAGCAGTCCCAAACAGAAACTGACCGAGGAAGATAAGGTAGTTTCCAGAATTTTAGTTTTGTCTATCTCACCATTAGCACAGTGTCACTAACTATTCTTCCTACACAACACATATCGCTTTATATTTAACGCTATCTTAATTTCTCTTGCAGCTCTACTATAAAAGCAACTGTGGGCGTCACTTTTTATTTGACGACTTTTTGCTGCAAACTTTTATGTTGTGTCGGAACTATGCAGCCACTTAGCGAAACCAAGCTTCTTCCCTAAGACTATTACTTACCAGAATCCCAGAAAATTAGAATTGGTCATCGCAATGAGAGTGTCGAGTGTGTGGCCAAAAATTGCGTGTGGGCGAACAGATTAGCACTTTCCTACAATGACCCGGAATTATTCTGTTTTTTAACGAGCATGTCTGTCATGACGCCATCACGATGCTTAAGGCTGAGGGGCGGTGCGATGCGCGGGATCACGACGGAGCACTTCGGCTCTTGCGACGTTCGCTTGTGGATTGCGATCGACTCGATCTCGATCGACGCCTGTTTCCTCGCTCTTCATGATGCTCTTGCTCATGACAGCCGCAGTTCACATCGATCAAGAACCCCAAGCAAACAACCGGGATGGATGCTCAAACCAAGAAGTCAAAAACAAATATTATATTATAAACCGCCGTAAAGGATTATAGAACAACAAATGTATTATACCACTGATGCAGTGTTTTAAACTCTACACGTAACACTAAGGTATAGACAATGTCCTTAACGATATTGTTGATCTTTAAATTCTATTTAATTCTATTCGTTCGCTAAAACTAGAAAAGAAGCATGACGAAAAGCAAAAGCCCAAAAAGTGCCTTACCAGGAAATGCCTTCAGCTCCTTATGGAACTTCGGAAAGAGGCCTATGCCATGAGAGAGAACCTGAAACGCTGATTACAAATATACCCTCCAAATTTGCTAAGTGGATCCCCAATTCGAGTTCTGGCCGGTGAAAGCTCGAATATCGCTGATGAAGCCAATGGCAGAGATTTGTGTAGTCAGCGCATCCATTAGCAAGGTTGCTAGTTGCAGCGGCAACGCAGTTTTCACCTTGCAGGAAGACGGTGGCGGGTTTGGTCCCCGTCGATGCTGGTGCAAATACTACATACCTTTACCGAGCTCTTTAAAATGGAACGGTGACAAATTTTGATTAACGCGTACGGTAAGTCAAAATCTGATGCTAGGTTCGTGATCAGCGCCCCTAAATAACACTCATAGTCGAGGTATGGCCGAATGACTTTTGGTTTTCGAACAGTCAAGCCGTCTCAAGATGAAAAGACCAAATTGAAATACCAGAGGCTGTTCAATAACTCATTTATATTTTTTCAGAGCTTTTACAAAATGCAAAATTTAAATATTTATATTCAAATTTTTACGTTTTTAACGTTCAACGGTCCTCTGGTACAGCACCGCTTTGTGCAGAGGAGTACTCCTTTTTTTACCCAATGCAGCAGCTTCCCCAGGGCCATTGCCCAACGTGCTATTTAGCTTAAAGAGGTGTTACCATACACCCGCGCTGAAATGACACTGTCAATTGCGCTGGAGCACCCTGGCGTGGAGCAGTCTGCATTTGTCCCTTCCAAAGCTCAGTTTCGGTATTCACGCTTCCCTTATTGGCTGTATTTCAGTTGACTAGATAGACTAGATATAGGATTAGTGGGTTGTCGAGCTGGTCTGGCCAATAGCTGAATGGATAGAAGAAAATGGATGAATGCAGTTATCATTTTTTTTCTTCTTCTTTAGTTGCTGTTCAATTCCTATCGCCGGATTCTACACTAAATACTCTGCCGGTTTTCTGTTTTTACGTTTTAGATGCTGTCTGGCTTAACTTTGTATTTTCTCCTTTTCGTGTTTGCGCGTACGCGTAGTGCATTAAATAAATAAATAAATAAATATATTTATACAAAATTTACTCTTTTGTATATATTATATGCAAAGGTATTCTGTGATAAACAGTCTAGAGGTTTAGGAGAAGGTCACCAGTCCATTGGAAGCACCATCTCAAGAGATTCAGTCGAAGGTGACTGCTATGTCTTAGTTATTGCACCAGTTATCGTTTGAATGCAAGCCTAACATTGCAGGAAGAGGTAAAAGATGATGAGCCGGCTGCTGGATCAAAGGTTAACAACAACTTCATTCTATTACTTTGATGGGAAAGCCTTGATAGGGCTCTCTTCAAAGGTCTACGACTTCTGACAAAAATGATATCGATGATCTGCCTTGTGGTGCTCGTACATAGAACATTCTCGAAGCTTTACAGCAAAGGGTATAAGCGCGCTCTTATGCGGGTTTGAGTGTGATGTCAATTTCACAACAGCACCTTCCGGCAATCATCCGCTACGACTGCGACACTGGGGCGACGGTGGCAGTTCACATCATCAACATCGCATTGGGGGCGCACACCACTACCATTAACGACTTCAACCGCTCGTTCATCCAGTTTGCAAAAGGAGACACGGACTTTAAAAAATAACCTCGGTCGGGACGCCCCAAGCAGGGAAGACTCCATCGTTCTCGGTGCTGTCAAGGAGAATCCGAGGCCACCACCCGAAGCCGTCAGACGCCTCCGTCTATGCTACCCGAATTCCTTGACCAATAAATAGTAAGCGGTTCGTCCGCATATCCATCTGCTGGGCTATTATTCTCCCGTCTCGCAACGAATTCTGGAAGACCTGGCCCGGATTCATCAACGACTTGTAGCATTTTAACGGAGAAAATACAGTCATTCTTTATAGCGCGGCTTATCAAGCAATGTGGTGAATCATTTCTCCATAGCGCTGGTTGATAAGCCGCGCTATTAGGAATTTCGACAGTATTTTCTTCGTTAAATTGCTGTAAGTCGTTGATGAATCCGGCTCCAGGCTTCCGGAGATAAGCGTTGAGTTCCCTATGAATCCAACGTATTCCGTGCCGTTTGGCTACTTCGAAGAGAAGAGCCACCCATGTAAGCGAGGTCGAACGTGCAACTAAAGAAGCTTCTTCTATGCTGCTTCTGGGACTTGAAGACAATAATGTACTACGAGCTGCTCCCGCAAGCTCACACCGTCACCCCTCTTGTACTACGCCAACCAGAAACTCACGAAAGCTTTTCCGGAAAAGCGGCCGACTGCACCTTCTTCATGATAACTACAAATCCCAGATAGCTAAAGTGACCCACCAAAAGTCGAGCAGCTGGCCTTAGAAACCGTACCTCATCTATCCTATTCTCCTGACATAGCCCCTCAGACCTTGCTCTTTAAAAGCTCTCTTGGCTAAGAAAAGCTCCATAAAGTTTGAACACTTAGGTCGGGCGATCGCTGACTTCTCCGACTCCCGGTCTCCACATTTTTAGGGAAAGGGCATCGCTGACCTACCCACTAAATAGACCACTGCGCTAATTAACATTGGTAATTATATTATTGATTGGTTTGCATTATATGCCCTATCAAGACTTTACGATCAACGTGTATATAAAGTCTTATATTTACATCCGGGAACAGAGCAGGATTCAGCATGTTTTTTTTAGGAAAAAGAAGCGCAAGTGGAGAAGGGACCGCTGAGAGAGGTTTGTTCAAAGATCTATGTGCAAAGAGCATGAAGGAATGCGATAATGTTTCAAACAGTACCTGCATTTTTTAGGATGCCCTGCATGCCCTTTTTCCGCAAGCCAGTGCTAGTGTTTTTAAGTTTTAAACCCTAAAAGAAGCACATATCTGTCGAAACGGTCATATATTGAAGAAATTATAATATGTTCTTGAGCGAAACACAATTAATCGAGTGTAAAATGCAACAAATCAGACTAGTGCGTGAAGCATTACATACCGCTCATATATCAGAAAATTTCTATTGTTTTAATCTTTCATATGAGCTTTTAACTTTTTTACTACCTTTACTGTGAGCAAAGTTATCAGCTTTCAAACAGTGTTTACTTTTTTGAGACACCCTGTATTCACAACATACGCAAATTTCACTTCTCCACGGTCGATCTGAAGCGAATGGGTAGAAATGCCAGCGTTCAAACTACAAACTTATCAACGTCACTGTATGTAACTTGTCACATGATATGATATGATATCAGCCTGTCTCCAAAGAATTGTATTGCGGGCGGTATCTGTCTGATCACCATTGGCGGAGGATAGTGGGCTCCGACGAAGGCGATAAGGCCGAAACGTCAGCCGAATAAAACTGTACCATCTCGGCTAGCTGACAAGTTCGAAGTGACGACGACATATCCTCCATGCCGAGATTTATGGAAAGTCGAACCTGGAGCACTAACAACATACCTTAAGCAAGGACTACGAAATAGGTATTACGCAATGCCTTCAAGCAAAAGGAAACCTAAGTTAAGTGGTGAGCTTTTGAATGAGAGAAGAGAGCAGGGAGGAGCAGCAATCTTACCTAGTAAGTTTTAAGTAGGCTAACCCTGCCATGATGCGAATGAATTCCGTCTGACTGATGTTCTAGGTCTAGAAAATGAGATTTAGTTCCACCAACTCTGGTTCGAGAAGGCAGCAGTTCAAAAAATCGGAAAGAATCAATGGAGATTAATTTGTGGAGCAGTTTATACACCTTGCGCAGATCAGCAACCCTTCGCCTACTTTCTAGAGAAGGTAGGCAAAGATGCGATTTGCGGATCTTTGCACGAGGTATACGCGAATTCAGGAACCCACGTAATGTAATTAATATTTTTCTCTTAAAATCGTTTTGAACTTTTTCAAGCAGGGCTACATACATTAATTTACCTGACGAGAAAATCGTGCTGCCGCGCCCCAGAATTGGTCTGATATATTAGGTTGTCCCATAAGTCCCGTCGCTTTTTTCAACGATTCACTGCAGATTTCGCCGGCGGTCTCTTGCATAGCGCTGCAAGCTTTCGAAAAAGAATGACTTGCTCTACCAGAGTATGTATTGCATTTCTTTTTTCATCATGAATTTTGTCAATTTTTAGGTCGTTGAAGTGAAAAGTGAAAAAGGGAAAAGTAGCCATTTGTGCATTTGTTCTCTCCGCTTAGGTTTGTAATTTTTTGCGCAGTTTTTTATAGCAGTTGGAAGACAATGCTATGTACTACAAGAATATGTGTTAGTACTATTTGCTCATTTGTCCTTTATTGATTTCTAGGTCATCAAATTGGGACGTCCGAAGGAGGGTGGTTATTTTTGCCGACAGCTCATGTCATTTGAAAGAAAATATCTTGCTCTATAAGAATGTGTGTCGCGTTTATTGATTTCTATTGAATACCAACAAAATGCCAAAAAGAGAAAAATCGTCTTCCCCAACAACTCCTTCTCCTTCTTCAGTTGTTGATATTCGACAGAAATCAGCGTGAGCCAATAAACGCGACACAGATTCTTACTGAGCAAGACATCCTCTTTTAAATGGCATATAACACCAAGCAAAAAAGTCCAACCACAGAAACGGAGTTTTGGTAAAAATTCGGGCGGAAAAGTAGGAATTCCCAATTTGATGGCCTAAAAATCAGTAACGGGCAAGTGAGAAAATAGGACCAACACATATTCTTGTAGCACAGAACATTGTCTTCCAAATGCTATAAAAAACTGCGCAAAAAATTACAAACCTAAGCGGAGAGAACAAGTGCGCAAAAGGCTACTTTTTCACTTTTTCACTTTTCACTTCAACGACCTCAAAATTGACAAAATTCATGATTAAAAAGGAAACGCAATACATGTTCTGATAGAACAAGTCATTCCTTTTTTCCTTCTTTCGAAAGTTATGCAGCGCTATGCAAGAGACTGCCGGCGAAATCAGCAATGAATGAGTTCAAATCAGTTTCTTTAAGCCTCAATTGGCTGGTATCGAGGTTGTAAGCTGTCACAACGATGTTTTGTTGCGATCAAAACTTCTAGCGCCAGGCGGGACTCGAACCCGCACCTCCCTCTGACCGGGCGGGAATGCTCTACGCCATTACACCACCGGCGCCGTTTGATCGAACGCAACATCCACACCTCGTGGGACCGATCAGCACCCACCCGTATCCGGGATGAGCTGGCCGCTGATAACAACATGGGACCAGTTAAGCTGATGGTCTTGATAGAAACAATTCATTCAATTCATTTAAGCCTCAATTGGCTGGTATCGAGGTTGTAAGCTGTCACAACGATGTTTTGTTGATTCTGATTTGAATTGTTTCTATCAAGACCATCAGCTTAACTGGTCCCATGCTGATATCAGCGGCCAGCTCATCCCGGGTACGGGTGGGTGCTGATCGGTCCCACGAGGTGTGGATGTTGCGTTCGATCAAACGGCGCCGGTGGTGTAATGGCGTAGAGCATTCCCGCTCGGTCAGAGGGAGGTGCGGGTTCGAGTCCCGCCTGGCGCTAGAAGTTTTGATCGCAACAAAACATCGTTGTGACAGCAATGAATCGTTGAAAAAAACGACGGGGACTTATGGGACAGCCTAATGTTTTGCACGCCGTTAATAGAACATCCTTATTTCTAGTAGTTAACGCCTTAAATATGTGATAGGTACGACTAATAGCTTTCCTGAAGATATTTTTATAATGAAGTGCGAAATCTAACTTGTTATTATAGAGAAACCCAAGATCCTTTACTTCCGTTACTGTTGCAATACGGGAGTTCTGAAAAGAGTATGCACTGGAGGGTTTAGAGCATCCAACCCTGAGATGAAACGTTTCAGTGAGACAGCGGGAGTTACCAATCATCAGCCCATCGGGCGAGCCTTCCTATTGCCAGCTGTATAAGCTCCATATCTTCGCCGTTTTCTGTTTGTCTATAGATTCTTAAGTCATCCGCATACTGCTTACAAGATGTATTGGTTGTTTCAAACAGGTTTTGAATATCTGCCATATAAATGTTAAGTAAAACAAGTGACAAACCACCACTTTGAGGTACTCCGCTAACTACAGGATTAGTTCCCTAAAAAGGACTATTAACACGTAGTTGTAAAGTCCTACAGTTGAGGAAGTTTTGAATCCAGCTCACTATATTTTTATGAATGTCGAGGAAACGGATTTTATGCATCAGTTTGGAGCGACTGACCCTATCAAAAACCTTTGTGGAATTGAAATAAATAACGTCACAGCAGCTTTTCTGATCTAGTATTTTAGTCCAGTCGTTAATGCATTCCAAAAGATTTGTCTCTACAGATCTGCCTGCAACAAAGCCGTGCTGAGTGTAAAGGGTAATACGATTCTTTTCCAAGTGTTGGATAATATGCTTTTTCAATGTCTTTTCGGAAATCCTGCGAAAGATGGATGTAATGTTGACGGCCTAAAATTTGCTGGATCTGATTATGGTTCTTTTTTAAGCACAGGTGTAATACAGGAGTGCTTCCGTAGTTTAAGAACCTCAGCATACATAACTGATTGATTAAAAATGTACGAGAGCGGAATCGCAATAACATGGGCAATATTCCGAATAAAAATGAATGTAATCTTATCTGGAGTGAAGCCCGAGGACTGTGGCCAAGAGCAAATGTGCTGATAGATTACTATGGGATGAAAATAGAGAAAATCCTTCATAGGTGGTCACAATTGAAACTGAGCAGTGGCAATTTTTCATCATCACTTAAGAAAACCTCGGAGAACTCATGAGCAAGAACGTTGGCCCTCCACCAACTGTACGTTTTAGATATGTGTTCAATTTGAGAGCCCAGATTTAATGAATTCGAAAAATTTATTCCTGTTGCGAGGCTCAACTAATTTTTTCTCAACATTACGGTTGAATTTACCTAGTTGTTCCTTAGAGAAGCGATGATAACCTGTTCAACCACCACAGCTTTGTGTGATAAAACAAGCATTCCTTAGTGATAACATGTTGCGAAGATGTGTTGGCAACTGATATTGGTTCCAATTCCTGTAGGCCCATGGCACAAAAACATCGATTGCATGATTTAGAATAGCCAAAAACATTGAATATATGTCATCAACGAAAGGAACCGATTCAAAAGAGGCGGCCCAATCAACGTTATGTAGGTAACTACAAACAGCCTCATAGTCGCGTTTTGTAACTTGTCTCCTTTTAACAGGAAACCACTCTTCACCAGACGCATTTATGTCAAAGGATATACTTGCGAGATCAGTATTACCAAAAGGATACTGGACAGAGATTTCACTTATTACGCCTCTATGGTTGGAAAACACCAAGTCAAGAACGTTGTCACCTCTAGTCAGCTCAGAAATAAGCTGAACGAATTCATGGCAAAGAAGCATTTTTTTGACCTATAGACGACCGCGAGGCCGATGTCTTCCCATGGTTCGCTACGCCTCATTTCTCGCTTTTTCATAGTTTACGAGTAACCATTAAATATGTTGGATCCTAGCAAGGCTACTGCACTGTAGTATGGAGTCATTTACTTCTAAGCACAGATAAAAACAAATACTGAACACTATATACTGTTCGAGCTGGTCAAAGATCGGCACTATTCACAAACAGCTATTCACATCTTGTAAAAAAAGTCATGCAGAAAAATAACTAGTGATATTTCTTGCAAAAATTTGGAAACGAATCTAGATAAAAATATGTCAAACACCTGCTGCATCATGTGGTCACCTTATTTGCACGATCCGTGGCAAACGTGCGCCCTTTTTCTTTGCAGACCTTCTTACAGCAGCAAATACATCTTCTACGTTTTGCTTCAAACCTATTACGGCCTTCTTTATTATGTGGCTAACCTTTGGAGAGGCAGCTTCATTTGGAATATCGCGAAGTAGTGTTTCCACAAGATTCCAGTGTCCGTGCGGTCCCATGCCCAAGACATGCGATTTGCCGCGCGATCGTCAGTGGGTTAACACGTTGATGACCGCGCAATTTTCGCGCGTCGAGCCTGCGGGACCGCGCGTATTGCGCACGTGTGACACGACATTTCGTCGCCTTAGTTTAGTATAAATTGAATCTTCAAAACGCACACCACGAATCTGATATCCGCTCTCAAAATTTTGGTGTTTTTTGAAATAATCATTAGTTCTTTTCTTTTGCACAATGAGCTTCTCTCCTTTCTTCATTTTGATGGCAAAATTGGAAAATAATTGCTTCTGATGCGGAACATAGACTAGAACATAGACATAGCTATTGACTGTAGATTAAAAATGTTTTCTGTCTGGGCTTTATTTGCGAAGAAGTTGATTTCCTTAGTGACGTTTGATAACATCCAAGTAATTGTAGTTTGTAATCATGCCTGTTTGTTAGCTTCATTGAGTGAAGTCTTAAAAATAACTCTGAAGTTCAATGGATAGCTGATCGATGTCATAATAGGTTGCCTTTCACATATTCCCATGTAGCCATGCCACTCTTAAGTAATCATAATCGAGCGAAACTCAAGAAGCGGATATCAGATTCGTGACCATCACCTCAAATAACCCCAATCAGGGAGTTTGGACAAAGGTGGTGACAACACCAGTTATCGATATGGGCGGCAACCGGACGTATTTTACCAAAGGGACATCGCACTGGGTTTAGCATCTTAAGTAAGCTCCCTATTCAAAGTTTGGACGAAGGTAATGTCACTGCGATCGAAATAATACTATCGCGCACCATTGCGCGACACGGTCCCATTAGACAGACTGGATGTCGCGCACCATTGCGCGGCATTGTCATCAACGTGTTGAAAGAACTACATACATGGTGCTGGTAGTGTGTCACTGACCCTCCAGTCCACAACTGGGAAACTGAAACCTCCCACTGCAACAGCCGGAAGCGATGAAGTTGATAGATTATTAATGGCTTTTCCTTGTTGTTCCGTAAGTTGAATGGTGCAGGTAGGAGGCCTATAAATGAGAATAGCGCGAAAAGCCGCGAATTGAAAGAAAATGTCGACGGTTAAAAGCTCGTATCGTTCCATATTTACCAAACGATTTCATTCCAGAAGACAGCCGAAGATAATGTTGAGAATGAAGGACAGCCAGGTATTTTCATCTTGTTTGTTCTACATCGAGCAAATTTTTAGTCTCCACTTCAGAGCAAGATCCTGGATACACCATGTGAATCGAGTACGCTCAACTACGACTACGATCTACTATCAATTAATGCATTTCGCAAGCTTTGTTCGCATTGATGCTTAAAACACCACAAGTGTTGATGTTAATAAATTAGCTTGAAGGAAAGAAATCGTTAGATTCCTCACTTAGACAGTCGCAACTTGTAACGGTCAAAGTGGCCATACTTTACTTCACCTTTTTTTAACAACCGCATCTAAATTGAAACAAGGCCAGTGAACAAAGGCATCACACAGAACTAGAATATGAGAGTACAACGTCTTGCAATTTTTTCATCAACAGAGGTCAGGTCTGAATCGCTCATCAGCTCGATGCACCGCTGATAAATTACCTGATTGTCTTGTTTAGCATTATTAGTTGCACGCGTTATTTTCTCTCCTAGTCAAGCCTGAAGCTCGGGAATCGAAGGAGGGGGTCGTACTGTAGCCTCGACTGGAGGGGTGGGGAGTCGTACTCTCTCGGTTTTGGCAGAGGACTCTCTCCAAATTCAGGTTTTTAGATGATGTTTGCATCTATTAATAAGTTGTTTTTTCTAGGTGTGACTACGACAATGCGGAGATATACAAGCAATTGCGTTTCCTGGAGTTAAAAAAAATAGGATTGAATATCAAAAAAATTTTTAATGCCGATTACTGTGCAGTGAAAAATAAAGATTTCCTGTCTGCAGATTTAGAGTCAACGAGAGATTTTCATTTTTTCAGGTTTTCCCAGGACGTCATGGATGAGCGACATCTACTTCCAGAATTGCACTCTATAAAGTGTTAATTACTGAGGACGACCTAATTGCTTTCCCTACAAGATTTTTGAAGCGCTCTTCGAATCGATGACGGAATGGCGACCGAAGGACGGACTTGCTCGAAAAGTAATTTTTCTCCTGCAGGAAACAGCACCAGAAAGTGAAATCGTACCCCATAAAAATTTAAGCCCGTTTGACACACAGTGATAAAACTATGTTTCTCCGAAACGATATTCTATATGATCAGACGTCTCGATTTACCGAAAAAAATATCGACACACTAATCACATAGAAGATGTTACTTTTAGAACCTGCCTTCTAAAGCATAGAAAACACATCTACTAAGGCTTTATGAATTTTTCAGGAGCCCCGAAAAATCTTCGAGCTACGGCTGTTTGCATGCGGCTACTGCGTTCTCTGACATGATCGATCGCAAATGAAATATGGATGAACTCCTCGCTGGAATAATTTTTTCTGCCTTCTGAAGGACAGAACGACAGAGTGTGGAACTGTACCATATAGAATTTTAAGTCGTGCTTAAAATACAGTAAAAACTAAGCTTCTCCGCTGCGATGAATCTTCGCTGAGGATGGATCGCATACAAAATTCTCATTTTTCATGAAAATATTATTGTTTAGCCGAAGCATATCACCCATATGGATAAAATCCAGCTACAAGAATTTTGAAATCCTGATTAATTCACTGTGAAAAAATCGTGATTTTCCGGATAGAGCAGGTTGAATCGACCTCTGGTCGACTTTGCACCAACGTCATCGGAGCATAAAATTGAACGTTTGCAAAAAGGTTCATAACTCGGTAAGTTTTTGAAAATTCTCTTAGCTTTTCATAAAGTAAATAAAACGCCCTTTCTCATCGTGTAAAAATCGTTTTCCAAAAAAGGAGTCGTCACGCGTGGCGGTTGGTTCGATTTTTGAGCGAAAAAAATGAAGTGGCTTCACAAAAATATTCATAACTCGACCAATTCTTCGAAGTTTTAAAATCCTCTAATCTAACTTTTCAGAAACTAGAAGAAGAGCACTTTTTCGCTATTTAGAAATCATTTTCTAAAAATTCGGTCTTCATGCGCCGCGGGAGGGGTTCGATTTCGGCAAAAATCGACCAGAAATCGAACCCCGCCGCGCATGAAGATCCCTTTTTTGGAAACCGGTTTCTTTATGGTTAGAAAGCACATTTTCTTTATTTTTTGATGAGCGAGATTTTTGTGAAATCACTTCGATGACACTGGTGAAGGATTCAGTTCACGTCTTCCGAAAATTGATCACATCTTGGCTATTTTTCCGAAAATCAAGAATCCCGCATCAAAAAACAGAGAAAATGTGCTTTCTCACCATATAAAAATTGATTTCCAAAAAAGGTGTCTTCATGCGCGGCGGGAGCGGGTTCGATTTTCGGTACGTATTTTTGCGAAATGGACCCGAAATCGAACCCCTCCCGCCGCGCATAAAGAACGAATTTTCGGAAACCGATTTCTATATAGCGAAAAAAGGTTATTCTTCTAGTTTCTGAAAAGCTAGCGGGATTTTGAAACTTCGAAGAATTTTGTATGCAATCCATCCTCAGCGGAGATTCATCGCAGCGGAGAAGCTTAGTTTTTACTGTATTTTAAGCATGACTTAAAATTCTATATGGTACAGTTCCACTCTCTGTCGTCCTGTCTTTCAGAAGGCGGAAAAAAATTCCAGCGAGGAGTCCATCCATATTTCAATTGCGATCGATCATGTCAAAGAACGCAGTAGCCGCATGTAAACTGCCGTAATTCGGAGATTTTTCCAGGCTCCTGGAAAATTCATAAAGCTTTAGTAGATGTATTTTCTATGCTTTAAAAGGCAGGTTCTAAAAGTAACATCCTCCATGTGATTAGTGTGTCGATATTTAGAAAAAATAATTTTTCATGAAAAACGAGGATTTATATACGATCCATTCTAATCATATCGTCATTGCAGCTCCGTCATCGTTGCGGAAAAGCTTGTTTTTTTTGTTGGACGATGCACAGGGCTTGGATTTTTGTAGGCTTCATTTTGATTTTTTATGATGTTTCCTTAGGATGGCAGAACATTATTTCCATGGGAATTCCATCGTCCACCATTCGTTTGCCGCTCCGTAGTCGATTCGATGAGCGCTTCGAAAAAATCCACGAGAAGCACTTAACTCGTCATCAGAAAGTAACACTCAAAATTTTATATAATACTATTTCAGAGCACAATTTCAGATGCAGACGTCGCTCCTTCAGGTTGAAAAATGTGTCGTGTCCATGATGTCCTAAAAAAACACCTGCGCAAATTAAACAGTGATGATTGGAAGACTGCTACCAGAAAATCTTTATTTTCAAGTGTCGTTCAGCTTTATTATGCCATCAAAGTATTATTGTTCAGTGACCTCTTTTATTGTTCTATTGTGTCGAAGCCGCTCCTGAAAATAAGAACCTATTAAAGGGTTCAAAATGCGCATAAAACCTTGAAGAAATCAAGATATGTAAGGAATAAAACAGTGGGAGAAGAAGGGAGGGGGTCAAATCCCTTCCGCTTCGGAGGGGGTTCGTAAATTTTCAGCAAAAATCGAACCCCACGCTTGACCCTGTCCGGGACCCTTATTTCTGGACCACAATAGTATGTATGTGGGGAGGTAAAGCAGAATAAGCCTGCCTGCTGTTTTACGGAGTCTACCCTTGAGTACATACTCTGGAGCATCTACAAGGCTGTGTAAAAAAATCGTGTTTTTTGATGCTCAACTTCTAAGGCTCGTAACTTAACCCAAACAGAACTATATTGAAAAAATAAAAGCCATCAGAATCTACATGCTTCTGCCAACAGTATGCGAGATCAGAAATGTTCTTGAGGAAGAAATCTGGACTTGTATCACCTGTATCACCTGTCGTCCCGTTGATCATCGACTTGCTCGTGTCGCGTGCCATAGTGCTCCAATGGATCCTCCTCGCTCGAGGGACACGAAGATCGTTCAGGGCTTTCACGAAGAAGTCCGACCAACGCGTTGGTGGGCGTCCTGGTGTTCTCTTGACATCTCGCGGAATCCAGTCGGTGACGGCTCTCGTCCAGTGGGTGTCTGCGAATCGCATTACGTGGCCAGCCCACCTAATTTTCGACGACTTGGCCCACGCGACAGCGTCTCTGATCTTCGAACGTCGGCGAAGCTCGGAACTCCGGAGGCCTTGTCTCACTTGCGTGAGTCGTGTCACTCCGAGCATCGTCCTCTCGATTCCACGCTACGCGACGCTGATCGCGTGTTCATCCTGCTTTCGTATAGCCCAGGTCTCTGAGGCGTATGTTAGGGCAGGAAGAACAGTGCAGTCGAATAGGTGGGCACGGAGTCGGACGTTCTTCGTCTTCATCGCGACTTCTTCGACGCTCTTGAAAGCTCTCCAAGCCGCTCGTTTCCTCCTGCTCAGCTCTGGCGCTAGGTCGTTAGCCATATTGACTTCGCGACCCAGATAGACGTAGCTCGAGCATTCGGAGATGTTCGTTCCGTTGAGCGAGAATATGACATCAGAAACTCGTCCGTTCCTCATGAACATCGTCTTCGTAAGATTCAGCTGCAGTCCAACATTCCCACATACACGATCGAAGTCGGCCAGCATTCGCTCCGCCTGGCTGATGCTCGGTGTTATGAGCACGACGTCGTCAGCGAAGCGAAGATGATGTGGTTGCCGACCGTCGACCTTCACTCCCATGTCTTCCCATTCTAGTTCGTGCACGATGTTTTCGAGGGTGGCGCTGAAGAGCTTCGGGGATATGGTACGGGATATGGTATCCCCCTGCCGAATCCCTCCCTTTACATCGATGACGACATCGTTGTAGAATGGAGAGATCTTGGTCGTGAATCCACTGTACAGCTTTCGAAGGACTCTGATGTACTGAGTAGGAACGCCCTGAGTGAGCAGGGCTTCGTGGACCGCTTCAGTCTCGACGGAGTCGAATGCCTTCTTCAGGTCGATGAACGTAAGGCACAGCGGCAGCATATACTCTCGCGACACTTCGATGAGCTTCGTAATGGTGTGTATGTGGTCGATCGTGCTGAATCCTCTCCGAAATCCTGCTTGTTCGCGTGGCTGTCCTTCATCCAGCGTTCTGCTGATCCTATTCAGGATGACTCGAGTGAACAGCTTGTAGACTACGGACAGCAGGCAGATCGGGCGATAGTTGCCAATGTCGTGCACGTCTCCCTTCTTGTACAGCAAGACGGTCCTGCTGGTCTTCCACTGAGATGGAACCTTGCACTCCGACAGGTAGCGCGTGAAGAGCCGCGCCAGGGTGTTGATGAGCGCTGGCGGGAGGTTCTTGTAGAAGTAATGAAATATTTAAATGCAGTCTCCGCATCTGTCCGATTGTTGAACACCCTGCCTCTGATGAAACTGTCGAAATGCGCGAAAGTATGGTAATTCAGGTCTGGCGAGTAAGCTGTATGAGGCAGTGTTTCATAGCCAAGGTATTCAACTTTCGGAGCGTTATATTAAGGTGTCATATAAGTCTCGCTGTTTTTTCAACGATTCATTGCGGATTTCGCCATCGGTCTCTTGCATAGCGCTGTACAGCTTTCGAAAGAAAATGATTTGCTCTTTCAGAATATGTAACTCGTTTCTTTTTTCATTCTGAACTTTGTCAATTTTTAGGTCGTTAAAGTGAAAAGTGAAAAGTGGCCATCTGCGCAGTCGCTTATCTCCACGTTTTTTAATTTTTGCGCAATTAGAATTTGTACCGCGTTTGTTGGCTCATGCTGATTTCTGATAAAAATCAACAACTGAACAAGGAGAATGAGTTATTGGTGAAGATGATTCTTCTCTTTTTGGAATTTTGTTGATATTCGGCAGAAATCAGCATGAGCCAACAAACGCGACACAAATTCTTATTGAGCAAGACATCCTCTTCTGAACAACATATAAATCAAAAAAGTCCACTCAGAGCAGGAGTAGCCGGTA
Source organism: Heligmosomoides polygyrus bakeri (assembly GCA_947359475.1). Taxonomy (NCBI): domain Eukaryota; kingdom Metazoa; phylum Nematoda; class Chromadorea; order Rhabditida; family Heligmosomidae; genus Heligmosomoides; species Heligmosomoides polygyrus. The sequence continues at coordinate 74,611,769 of OX375869.1, forward strand.
AAAATTAGGACGGAAAAGTCGGACGCCCCAATTTGATTACCTAAAAATCAATAAAGGACGAATGATCAAATAGCGCCAACACGCATTCTTGTAGCACAGAGCATTATCTTCCAAATGCTATAAAAAACTGCGCAAAAATTTCAAACCTAATCGAAGAGAAGCGACTGCGCAGATGGCCACATTTTCACATTTTCACTTTTCACTTTAACGACCTAAAAATTGACAGTGTTGAGGATAAAAAATGCAATACAAGTTCTGATAGAGCAAATCCTTCTCTTTCAAAATCTGTATAGCGCTATGCAAGAAACCGCCAGCGAAATCCGCAATGAACGGTTGAAAAAAGGGCGGGGGACTTATGGGACAATCTAATAGACACGTGATGTTATCGTGGAGAAGGAGATCGGTTCTTTTCTGTTCATCATTGCTGGGTGTGGACGGGACAGATTCTAATGCATCTTGTCGATTTGGTAGCAGTGGGCAGGTGTTACCAAACCGACAAGATGGTCGAATCACCCGGCTTCGTAAACTCAAGATAGAAAACTCACGAAAGAAAAGTGGCTATCTCCTTCTCATGCAGTTTCTGCATCGGAAAAATTTTAAGGGTTCATCTTTGTCCAGCGACTGGCCTAAGCGTCTCTTGTTGTTAAACAAAAATTATTTCTCATAGAAGGTTACGATTTGATCGAGGAACGGTTTGTTCTTGTTATGCAAGAGCAGCGCCGATAAGGTCTCACAGCTCTTGAACATCTGATGTCCGTGGGATTTGTGGAGCACCCACTGTTCCATCTTTTGCACCATTCCAAGTTTCCTCAAATTCTTGACAACAACCGAAAATCACACTTGAAGATCTTCCGCCTGCTCACCGACATTTCCATGGATCCGATCCATTTCAGGTAGTCATCACCAAGCTCGGGTACCCAACGTCCGCCTGTTTCACCTTGAAAGCTTCTGTTTCCAAGTCGGAATTTTTTACCTATAGCTGAGTACTACGGATTAAGAAGATATCTGTTCCCCACGGTTTATCATATTTTGATGAGCCTCCATTGCGTTCCGTCCATGTTCGAACCAATGAATCAGAATTATGTAATATTTGCTCCTTAGTGATAGTTTGAACATTCCTTCAGAAATTCCTGAAGAATCAAATTCGAGTCAAACAAAAATTATAAAACAAACAACAATTAAATAAGCTTCTTAACAAAATATAACATTGTAAAAATTAAAAGAACATTACACAAAACACTAGGTTAAAACTGATAAACGCATTTATTTTGTGCAAAACCCAATAGTTTCTCAGTAACTTATATGACTCATTCCATTTGAGTCGTTTGTCCGTTTCCTGACCGTCTGGCTCATCCTTTCTTCCCTGCATGGGTCACTACCTGGCAAAAAGTGTCTGATAGTGAGTTCGTTCATATTCTCATTGCCATCTCCATAGCAGCTGACGATGGGTCTTGTTGTTGTGCGTGTTGAGCTCTACACGAGGTTGGTAGACGGATTTATTTACTGGCCAACGTTTCGGCGAGATCGCCTTCTTCAGAGCCTGAAAGGGACCAAATCAATAAGAAGTTATCCCACCAAATGTCTACTCAACCCTACTAAGTTCAGTGCCACATTTAGTAGATGGGACAAATAGAGAGAGAGAGTTCGAGTGCCGTACCTGACCGTAGTCCACCGAGGGACCAATGGAAGCAGCGCAGGACAGACGAGGGGTGTGGGACAGCAGCTACCCCAGTTCAAAATGCGAGTCTGAGGTAGGGCTTGAGTTCTCGCGTTATATATAGGCACTCCCCCTTCCGGTTGACCTTGGGGTCTCTGGAGTATATCCAGAATGCCTCAAGGGCTCTGCGCGCGGATGTTTGAACCTCGTGCCCCAGAATCTCCACCTTGACCTCAAAATCCTGCCCTTCATGGCAATGAAGCCTATGATAGCCTAGAGCAGTCGAGGCTCTGAGCTTTTCCTTCCCGTCGAGATGCTCCTTGATCCTCACATGGAGAGGACGTCCAGTTTCCCCGATGTATTCTGCTCCGCAGGATTGGCATGAAATTAGATAAACCACACCAGATACGGTGCAGTCACCTTCCTTACCACCTGGGCAGACCACACAATTAGGCGTGCCGCAGAAACGATCATAAAGGCGGTTTCGAATTAGCTGTTGCTTCAGATTACTGGGTGGAAGATCCACAACAGTAACTGAGCTGTCCAACCCCGATCTCCTCAGACACTTCCGAATGGAAGTGCTCACTTCATCGGAGATAAACGGCACTAAAAATGGAATTTTAGAAGATGGTCCAGCGCCGTTTTCTGATATCCTTCCCGCCCTGAATTTCCGCGAAGGTTTTTGGAGAGCATAGCCATTTTGCATAGCTATCTCCTGGGCCATTTTGAGGGATTCCCTGCGCTCATTTTCTCCTGTGCAGACGCTAGCTGCCGTGCGAAACATGCTTCTTACGACTGCCTTCTTTGTCTGGCTGGGGTGGGCCGACTGACTGTGGACTATGATGTTTTTATTACTTGGTTTGCGGGTACCATTTAGTAATGTACCTCCTTCCTGTTAGCTGTACCTGGACGTTCAGGAAGGGAAGCCAGTTTCCACAAGGTGTTTCCCTCGTGAGACTAATGTAGTCGGACTGGCTGTTCATTATCTCGAAACATCTGTCCATTTCATCCTGCGTGGAGCATATGATGAAACAGTCGTCCACGTATCTGCAGTACAAAAGGGGGAGCCGAGATAGCACCGGTGCTTCGATCTTAGACATGAAGGCTATGGCGAGCGTTGGTGCTAGGCGTTGTCCCATGGCCAGCCCTCTTGTTTGGGCGAAGTACTTGCCCGACCACCTGAAGACATTGCAGGCGAGACACTCCTTTAGTAGTGTCATCACCTGATGGGTCTTGTACTTGGTCTACTTTAAGCCCAACCGGTGGCGGTTGTTAGCTAGATGTTTGCCATCTCCTGCTGAATGCTCCTAAATGCTGGATACCACTTCGACATCGTTTACCTAAAGGATGGTTCTGAGAGGACGTTCTTCTGAGTGGTTTACTTTGAAATTGGGCGTCAGCAAGAAGTGGAGCGGACTTACACCCGAGCTTACGTGGTTCTTATCGCCTCTTTGGATCCTTCTTATACGCCCTTTATGACACTACTGATAGGTTCCGGTTTCGACTTATCTTAAGGGACTTTCCATTGCAGTTCGTATACTAACCTGTTGTGGGCCTTCCTCAGAAGCAGCACTGGCAGATTGCAGTGTTTGCGCTTTTTCGACATATCTCCATCATTGTCAAATGGTGAGTTTCGGGCCATCAGTGGACCTCTTGATCATGGAGTGCTTCCGATTTTCTAAGATCTCGAGCTATCCAGTTTTTCGCAGACCTTCACCTTGTGCAAGATCAGTTGAGTTCCACACTAGATGGAGCAGTTTTAAATGACATGCTTTCGCACAAAGTTGGAGATTATGGCACTGTTCCTCCCGTCATTCGTACCCTGTCATCTTTGGTGCTGTTGGGAAACTCAACCACGTGAACCTGTTTTTCACACTCCCTAATGACCTCCATGCACCTGTTCGTCTCGGATGAGCTTGACTGTTTTTCAGTGTCATATTCCTTACGGCCTGGTGAAGCTACAGATTCCTGTATTTAAAATGGTAAGATCCCTTCCGCGTTGATTGTTCTTCCAGATCTCCAGGCTGAGGAAATTCCTCGTGCAGGAATCTCTTGTACTTCATTAGAGTTTAAGTTTTCTCATCTTGAGGCCTCGCCATATATATGTTTTTGTCCTGTTTCGTGGCAAGGTTTATAACGATAAGTGGAATACTTATTATTGTCGGCCTGGTCACTCGCTCCCTTTCCTCGTCTTCGCAATCCTAGAAGTGGAAAGGGAGAAATGGCTCAAGGTTTAGAGAAGACAGTGGAACTTATTCCACATTTTCTATATTTCTGTTCTATCCAATTCTCCTCTTTTGTCAGACCATAGAATGTCGTCGACATATTGTTGTCTTGTCTGTTGATCTATAGCACTGGTGCGCTGTTGTTGTCGTTGTTGTAAAGTTTCGTAATGTACAAACTTGGTGGAAAATCTATGTGCTAAATTCCACTAAAGATATTATAGTAAATCATTAATGAATGAATGCACATTCCTGTCCTACACTCCGATGTCCTTCCATTGTAGGTAGATCTCGCATGATGTTTTCAAAGGTAGCGCCGAAGAGTCTTCGGGCTATAGTATCTAGGTTATAGTGTCAGATCTACTTCTTCATGTTGATCATGACGATTTGGCAAGAAGTTACTATAATATATACATACATACATACACATACATACATACATACATACATGCATACATACATACATACATACATACATACATACATACATACAATGCGAGGTTGCCCAACGAGCACACGATCTACAATACCGCTCAAATTCTTTGCAAAAAAGACGCTTTGCGACGGATTAATCCGTCACAAAGCGTCGCATTGCCATAACTCTTTTCAAGGTTGTTTGTTTAAAATCTAATTAACACCATTAGAAGCCCCGTCTCATTTTCTATCCAATGATTTAAACGGCATCTAAAACGATTGCACACTGACCTAGTTATGAAGCTTTTGCTTCCTTGGCTCCGTTGACTGGTTTACGACCCCTCCGAGATCCCCAGTGGCATGTCCTTAAGGCTTTTCGTTGACGAAGTTCATCGAAACTCAGAAATCCTCTATTGTTTCAGCAGATCTGTATTTGTTACGCATCAAGTGTCATTGTGGTACTAAATAGTGCCAAGTTTGAATAACATAGGCCCAATTTCAGTTTGGCGCAAACGCGCGGAAACCTAAGATTCAGTTAAGAATTACCCAACTACTAGCCTGCTACAGAATACAGTATTCTACTATTCCGTTGTGGGAACGATGGCCTTTATAAAACGTGTAAAATGGCTTTGAGAAATGGATAGAAGTGACTAGATTTTCTTTTTTCCAACAAGGGATTGGTCCTATCTCAATATGCGGCGCAGGATTTCTCCTATCTTTGAACGTCGATTGCTCCTGTACAGAATAAGTACGAAAGCCGTGTTTTTGTGGTCTACAGTAGACCACAAGCACATTCAAATCTAAAAGGAACGAAAAGATTTTGGCCGTTCAAAGTAGATTTCTATGCGGCCAAAGTTTGACGAAAACAACAGAAAATTTTGTTTCAGTCGCTTACCTCTTCATGGATGAGTTTATTCGAAAAATCAACTGGACAG